>CAOKZL010005391.1:0-11467 GCA_948472985.1 Iguana delicatissima | reverse complement strand
AATGGCCAATGTCCTTTTGACTCTGTACTTGACAAGATTATCCCAACCAAGCAGTAAAAAAGTCTTATCACAAGCTACAGCAGAGGAAACATCAAAAGGTTGGGAAGCTGAATCAGATCAAATGATGAAAGATTTATGCATACAGAGAAATGTCTGTGTTACTATGTAGTGTGACATGTTCTTTGACAAATTCAAATAAGATCCCATAGCGTATTAGGGCATGGTAGCCATTCTGAATTCAGTCTGCAGAGATCTAAAGCAATGATCTATCTGGGAAGGATACCTGGACACTGTATGCAAGTGTGTACAAAATGTTGTGCGTGACAGAATGGCATCCTTGTGCCTGTTTTCTCTTATAAGCATGTGCAAAACTGGGAAATCATTATGAAATACGAATTAATAGCCATTATTTACCAAAAGATACACATGGATGCAAACAAGATTATAGGGGAAGTTACTCACTGTGTCTGTAATGCATAGCATTACTTGCAAGGAAAAAAGAGACATCACGAGAATTCCTGACAAAAACCACTTACAAAAAGATGAAGCTGACTTAGATTAAGTGAGATTGCTGGTTCAGTCTAGCACTATCCAACTAGTAGTGGCATCTCAATGTTTATAGGTAAGGTGTTTTTTTCCAGCCCTGTTTTTCAACTGGAAAATTGAATCTATCTTACATTATAGTTCCATGAGGATGGGGAAAAAGGCTGATAAACCAATCAGGAAATTGCTAAGGATCAAGTGCAGTATGGATTATATGTCCTTTCCACTTAGAGAGTTACACCATTTCCAAACTGAAAACAGAGAAAGAGATGTAATGGTTGCATAAGGACCCTAGAGAACATCAACCAGACTGAGCCTTTTTGGAGGCTAAAAGCATCTGTCACATTGGTGAATATATGCTTGTCCTACTACAGTGGTGCCAATGTTGGAAGAATGTTAGGTTCCTGTGATACTTCAAATGAATAAAGGCAAGTGATGGTGAGAACTTCAGAGGTTCATAGAGCAGAGATTGCCTGTAAAAAGGAAACACTGAGCAGTGCCTCTTTTAAAAGACTGCTAGTACAAATGTCAGAATCTACTCTCTACAGATGTCTTTTCACTGTGACTTTTTATACCATTGAACTATGTATCACTGTACAAAATTCAAAATCCTTCCTTTGTGGCATGTCACAAAGAAAGACATTGCCACAGTATGGCATGCACTGGAAATGATTTGAAATGGTATCATTGCTTTCTATGCCGAAACCTGAGGTCTCATGAAAAATCTCTTTGCTCAAATGACTGGATAAATTGTGATTTAAAATGCTTATTATGATTTTATTGCTTTCCATTTTAGCTGAAAAGCAGGTTATTAATTTTTAAATAAGTAAATGAGTGCACTAATGACTAGACTAATACCACTGCCAGTATTGCAATTATTCGTTAGGAAAGGAAGTAGAAGTGTCATCACAACTTTTGGGCTGCATACAGCCCTTGCCTGCTCTCTATGCCATTCCTGGCACCAGTGGTACCCTCCACACTCTCCTTGTATCCTAATGGAGTTGGGCTTCAGGGAAGAAAAGCAGTGTATCCCAGTTTCTGAATTTACAGTTTATCTGCTGCTCATACCATCAGGTCACCAATAACCTCAGTGGAAGACCAGGGCAGGCAGTGGCATAGGGATGGGGGAGCAATAAGGGTGGTGCACCCTTGGCAGTAATTCTTTGGGGATGCCGCCACTCCTTGCCTGCCCTCCCCAATACACCATAGCCCACCCCCGTGTGACATAGCCGTGCCATGCATGATGGAGTCCCACTCTGTGATGTAGCCATGCTCCCACATGACATAGCCCTGCCCCGACAAAATGTAGCCCTGCCCCTCCACCTGCTCCCGCCCCACCCCTCCTTCACGCACTCCAAGGTATACCGCTGAGACTGGAAACTGAGATATTTGTGTGTGTGTGCTGAGACTGGGATGTAAATCTTCAGAAATTTTATTCCTGCATGTAAAAATGAAGAATTTTGCTAATTTTTTCACTCCATTAGGAAGGCCTCAAAACTTTCTTTTCAAGAGCTATTCACAGTTTGAGACATATTCCATGACAGAGAAAAAGAAATGCGGGAGTGTGATTTGCACAGAAAACAGAATTTTACGTTTAGGCAAGTTGTTTTCTGTGCTGAAAAATTAAGTTTTCTGATAATGATATTCTTGCATAGAAAATGATATTCTTGAAAATGCCATTTTCTGTGCAAAAATCCCAAATGAGTCTTTGGGTACAGAAAAGCCCCAAAATGTGAAGATTCTAATTGCAAGGGAATTCTCATTGTGCTTTTCTTTCCAATGGGTGACAAATATTTTAGAATATTCTTTCTCTCCCAATGTTGAGATTTATGTTTTTTGTGTGGCAAGACTGTGTGTGCATGGAAACTATGTGTCTACACACTGTGCACTGATATGCACCCCTGAGCTGGCACTGGTTGTGCACCTCTGTATTAGAATATTTCTATCTATGGGGCAGCTTTGGTTTTCCAGTGAATTTGCTCATCACCTTTGGTGTGATTGGCCATGAAATATGACTGCTTCTCTGTATTCCCATGATAATGGTAGTTTAATACTATGAGCCCATGATACAAGTAGAATGGTGCCATCTGCAGAAGCTAGTGGACAAAAAACAGGTAGAGTGTGTAGCTTGGAAGTACTCCTAGATTAATTTCTTTAACTAGAAGCCCAAGCGAACTCGGGTTTGCGTTGCCTGCAACCATCTTCAATGTGCTCACTAGATATAGTCTTTCCTGGACAGGGATAACCTGCCACAGCTAGTAACTTCCTGATTAACTAACTCTGGCCTATGTAGGCCTGCCTTTGAAGAGGATTTTGAATTTGAAGCTCACGCACAATGCAGCAGTTAGATCACTAACAGGAACATCTTACACGGTCACTGGTTTTAAATGATATACACTGACTGCCGATACATTTCCTGGCTGAGTTCAACTTGCTTAGGATAATATATACAACCCCAAAAGCCTTATGCCTTGAAACCTGAAGGTTTCTATACTCCTGTCTGAGGAATGAGGTCTGATGGAGGGACTTTCCTTTGTGTCCCACCAGTGGAAGCAATACAGTGTAGGGAGATGTGGAATGGCCCTTTGCTGTGTTGCTCCAGGTCTGGAATCTGCTCCTGTTGGAGGCCCAGTTGATGTTGACACAAGCTGCATTCCAATGCCAATTTAAACCCTTAGTGTCTAATGGTATTTATCCAAATCAACACATGGTTAAGTTTATTTATTTAATTTATAGCCTGCCTTTCTCCCAATATGGGGTCCAAGTATAAACTTTAAAAACTTCTTTTAAATTAATTTGTTTAATAAGCTTTTAGATTGTTCACATAATCTTTTATTTATTTTAAATACATTCTTTAAAATGGTTTGATTTCATTGTACGCTGCCATAAGATCTTATGATATAGGGCAGCATGCAAGTGTTTAAATAAATTAATACATTAAATATACTCAAGACCTGAAAATAAAAATGAAGGACTTGAGATATGAACAATGAAATGAAAATATGTTGTGGTTGACTACGATTTTATTTGCAATATATGTCTACTCCAGTTGTTCTTCCTAGAATACAACCCTAGACTATACTCCAAATATATACAATATTTTATTTGTGAGTGAGTGTTCATTTTTTAGTCTTAAGTCTACTTTTTGGTATTGTCTCCAAAACGATTTTCATTTTGCAGTCCGGCTTGCAATTAAAAGATCACATGTTAATTTCATGAGCCTCAGTACAATTAGCAACATCACCTGTTTATAGCACAAAAGTTGCCTGAGTATTGAGAAGAAAGATGTATGGAATTCAATGAGCCTTCCTGTCAGATAAGTGGGTGTAAAATTTCAGCTGTAGGAGGCAGGAATAAAAATAGACCACAATAACTCACAAGCTAAAACAAAAAGATTTAAAGGCCCTCTTAAAATGATCAATTGACCATTTATGCCCCGCTTCTAATTAGAGATGCTTAGAGAAAAAAACATTGTTCTGAATTCTAGTATGAATTAACTTGATCTCGTAGATCAAATTATTTACATACCTGGAATTCCACTGACATTTCCATTTCCTGTATGCTTTGACACAGTTTGTGGCTCAAGAATAACATAGGAAGAAGAGAAAGTAATTCTCAGAAATGACAATAATGAACATTTATTTGAGGCCCAAATCATTTTGAAACTGAAAGATCCATCCTTAGAGGCAGCCATGTGAAACATATCTTCTAGTACACATTTTCTAGTATTAATAAACTTGCTTTGCTCTCTTCTTGGGTTTTGTGCAGCCCTCTCAGATTCTGTTTGTTCAAAACATTAAAAACATGTTTAGAAAAGTATGATTTTTAAAAGTAACTTATGGTTCAAATACGTACTTAAAATAAGGACAGTGGGCCCTCGGTATCCATGAGGGGTTGATTCTAGGACCCCGTCAGATACCAGAAAATGTGGATGCTTACAAAGGGGCTTTATATGAAGGGATTACATTCCACTCCACCACTCCCTGCATGACCCCCCCCAAGGCAACTGGTGTGTGCATGCAAAACCCAGCCTCCCCACCCTGATGGACAGTTCCCTACCTTTGTCCCTCTTGTTCTCCCCCCGCCACACACATACCATAGACAACCACCATGTGCACACAAGTCTCAGACTCCCCTTCCCACCCCATCCCACTTCAACAACCAGTTTATTCTTTTTTCTCTCTCAGCTGCTTCTTCACCTCAGTGAAGTACCACAGAACAGCTTGCAGCATGGTCCTCTTGCAAGGCCATTGGGGGAAAGATGGAACGTCCCATCTACTTTTTTAAAAAATAATTTTTTGAATACTATACTTTTTAATTTTTTGAGTATTTGATTTTTTCAAATTATCATTATTATTTTCATTCTATAGTGGGTTGAATTCATGGATGATAAGCTCACCAATGTGGTGGGCCCGCTGTATTTGAAAGAATTGTCATGCTGAGTTCTGAAAGAAAAATCTTATTCTTTTTATTGATATGAAGCAGACATATGGAAAATAATGGGCTTATGGGAGAACATACATGAAATTTATATTGATGAAAAGGAGATTGATTTGTCAATCTGTACTTCTGATGGGAAGATATTCTACCACAGATGAAAAAAGAAAGATTGCCAAGGAGACCCTTCTAGCAGAAAAAAAGCAGCCTTACCTCTGGTGATGGTGGCAGCAAAAGAGATCTGCATTACTTGACCAGAGAAGTGAAAATTTGCCACCTCCTGACATCAATAAGGTACAAATATCTTTACCCATCATGACTTTATCACCTTTGTCATTGTGTCAACCAGGAAAAACCTAGAAAGTTGTTACTGGTTGTATGTGTGGCCCAAATTAACATGTGTGATGCCACATTTCAGGATCTTAATCTCTTCAGCATGACCAATAATTATAGACATGCTCTAGCACTACAAGTAACATGGTACTCTGAAGAAGGCCAAAGTGACTACTGGTATGCCTTCCCTCACTTGGGGGTACATAACCAGAGGCAGGATAGCCATCTGTCAGGGGTACTCTGGTTCAAGGGTGGAAATGTAGCCCTCTAGCTGTTGTTGTATTGCAACTCCCAGCAGTGCTAGCCAGCAACATAATGCTGGAAGTTGCAACACCCAGAGGACTACATGGTTCCTACCCCTGCTTTGGCCGCATCTTGAATTTTTGTTCACACGTTGAGAAAGAGGTTGGATTTCCTTAGGGCAATACTGTGCTTTCTGCCACCTTTCTAAAGCCTTGAAATGATGCTGGATGAATGACACTATGTGAATGTATAGCTTTATGTCATCATAGCCTTTTCAAAAGCATCCCTGCTCATTCTGATAGCTGAGCATCCATTTATATCCCTCCAAACGAAGCAGCAGTACTGTTGTCGTTGCTGAGTGAGCGAATAAAAATTTCAAAGAGCTTACATATCTTCATAATGTTTCTAATTCCATATGGGAATGGATTTGCATATGGCCCGCCCAACTGAAGGAAGGCGGCGCTGTTGAAATCAGAGGAGATTAGAAAATAGTCCGCCAGGAGCAAAAGATTCAATGGTTCCATTTAAAAGAGGGAGGCCAGAAGGCATCTTAACGGAAAGATGCATAATACAGTCATCATTACTGAGAACAAGGGGAAAGAACCGTGACAGGAGCTGGAGCATGATCTTGGGGGAGGGGGAATGAAAGAAAAAGGAAGAAGGAGAAGAATTTGATGAATAAAATATTAGATCATCCATTTTTTATGCCAAAGCATGGAACACTCTGGCCTGCTGTTTCTTTTTGGTTTAACATGTTAACTGGTATGCTTCCCTTGTGAGATCCCCACTGCTTGCAATAATTGTGCAAGGTACTTGATTGCATGCGGGAGCTTGCTGGTAAGGTAAGGTGAATAGAGAGGCGAGGGCAAAGAGAAGAGAAGCCCCCACAACCTTGAAAGGCAGAGTTGTCAGCTAGAGACTTAGAAAAAGTTAGACAAAGCAGACAGTGAAGGTGACTCCCAAGTAAGAGGATTCAACAGCAGCTGGGAAGGGATTATGGGGCAGCAAGGCACTCTGGGGAGGGCAGGCTTCTGTGTTGTTTGGAATAATAAGGCATCCTAGATATACATGCATAAAGAAGTAGAAATTGGCCATGAACCGAAATTTGAAAATGTTACTTTTTGGACTAGAATGGCCAGAATCCATTGGGCTATGCTGGCTGGAAGATTCTGGGAGTTGTAGTCCAAAAGTAATTTCCCCAAGCACTGCCACAGTCAAACTTTAATGTCTTCCATACATTCCAACTATATGCAATGTACTGGAACAATACCTATTTCCCTGCTAAATCACTGTGATTATTTCATCCATATTTTGCCCCTCATATGTGCAAATGGTAAAAGGTAGCATTCTTTCCAATTTCTAGTACAATCCTGAATATGCACACCTGATCAAATGCTTGCAAGAAGGTTCAATGCTGTGCTTGCCCTGACTGTAGCAGATACCACCACCACCTCCTCTTTTCCTGCCCTAAGATCATGCAATCTTGCCTTCAAATGGGAGAATAGCAGAAGTGATAGGAATTTTCTGGTAGAACATCACTCTCCTCCTGTGTATTACACTGGGTCTACCTACCTCAGCATCTGTATAATTCCAATAGAAATCCTGAGGAATAAGTGACCATTTTTTTAAAGGTTGTTTCCAATATGCCCATGTTTTCATCTGTGGAACATTGTGGGGTACAGTCCATGGGAAGGGAGTACTGTATCAGGCAGTTCTCTTAACTACAGGACTCTTTCTGGCTTCTACTGTCTATCTCTACTGTGAATTATCTCTTTCAGATCTTTGCTAAAGCTCTCTGGAAATGATTTCATACTTACTGTACTTATTACTTTTGGGTGATTATGTATTTAACAACCAGTTCCTCATTTTTTTAAGAAATCCACTTTGACTCTGAGAGGGCTTTTATTTTGTCTTTCACTGACTCCTGCTTTGACATTCCTCCAGTTCTGGCTAGTGAGGCAACTATATCCCTAGGTTGACACACGACAGTCCGCATAAAGGTTTTTTTGCCTTTCCTTAATGTTCTAATAAGATAGCCTTGACTGACAGTGAACATCAGGCCAGTACTCAAAATTATATAAGATTGCAAAGAGGGCAATTTTGGTCATAATCAAAAGAACCTGCGGTCAGGAGAGGAACCATGTGAACACGTCTTTTCTCCTCTGCACTTCCCCTTGCCTGAGTGGCCAGTTTGCTCACAATGCGCCTCAGTTTATGACTTGTAACTTAATCATCTATCATATACTAGGTCAGAGTTTACCAGTGACACCCACATGGCCCAGTGATATTTCACCATGTTGGCAAAAGAATTCTTCAAGATAGCTATGAACCACATTTTCAGCAATATGTTTATCATGGGAGGCTGTTTCACTCTATGGTGCTAGGCTCCTTAATTTTTTCCACCTTGAAGTAGTCCACTGATCATTATGCTTTGGATATGCCTTTGTATTCAGCTATGCCCATAACACATCTTTGTTTGATCTCAGTTGGTCAATCTCATTCCAACCCATTTTCCCAATAAGACAAATGCAGATTTCAGAACATATAATCATACTGACTATGGATTTCACTCCCACTCCTTGTGATTTCAGGAAGACATTTTTCTGAACTGAGCTGTCCAAATTTTTTTAGTTAAAGATTATGGAGCCACAACGCCTCTTCAGGGCCTTTCCGCAAATATGGTTTTGCAAAGAGCAGGTGGCTGCTGATAATTGAATCCCTTCAGGAGTGGAATCTAGGGTGGAAAAGATGTGGGCTATCTTATTATTTTAGGTTGGCTCCATCATACCTAGTTAATATCTAAGGGTCTCCATATTTAACCTCTTGATGGGGTTGTATTTACTGAAAATAGAATATATAGCAGTTTATCTTAAAGTTTATTTTTTAAAAGGGAGATTACATATAAGCATACCACTACAGCAGATCCAAAATACTTGAGGGGTGTTGCTGCTGTTTTGTCATAGCTGCCAACATTTCACAGATGAAAATACAGACATATGAGGCCAAATAATATCAAAATCAGGTCAAGTGCTAAAGTTATCAATGAGAAAAAACACACAACAGAGCAGAGAAATTTTGGAATTTATGTACTGAGTTTAGGAAAACCTGAAGAAAGAAAGAAAAAAACCAAATCAATAAACACAATGCTCTCATGTCTGTGTTTGTGTGTATATGCAGCATGATTAACAGCAAATACAATATTCTATAGTACATTATTGTAAAATCAAAATGCCTTAATCAGATCCTGCACAAAATCACAGCATTCTCTGAGCTCCATAATTACTGTATGAACTCCGTTTTCACGTCCACCCCTCTCTGCCCAATGCACATTATAGATCAAGTTAGATGGTTTCCTCATAATGGTGATGAGATCACCTTGAAGCAATCAAGGCCTCTCACAGTGTAGCTGTGAAGATTAAAAAAAAGTGCTAGAGTAGGGAAAGATAGAGTCAGCATGGCATGTTTTGAATGTTGGACTAGGATTCACGGAGACCAGGGTTCAAATGCCTGTTTGGCCATGGAAACTCACCAAGTGACCTTAGGCACGTCACACTCTCTCTCATCCTTTGAACAAATCTTGCCAAGAAAACCTTGTGATAGGTTGGTCTTAGGTTCACCATAAGCTGGAATGACTTGAAGGCACACAACAACAACAACAACAACAACAACAACAACAACAACAGGAAAAGATAACATACAAAACCTTTAGCCCCTGGATATAAATGGAAATAAACTAATTAAGAAAGATACAGCTGGGAAAAATGAGTATGCTATGGAAGTCCATGCATTCCAATGGCCTTTACCATGTCTCACTTTGGCTACATTCCTGTACACATTACCTTGGGGTAAATTCCACTGAACTCACTGAGCCTTATGACCTTGGTCGTGACACACACTCTCAATGCCAGTAAACCCCATGATAGGGTTGCCTTAGGGTCAATATAAGTTGAAAATGACTTAAAGGCACACAACAACAAAGTGGAATCTAAATTCCATTAAGGGGATATATATATACAGCTGTGATGTATCAAGGCTGAAAAACAAAAACAAAAAACCTCTGATGCATTTTTCTGGGGTTGGAAAACTCTCCAAATACAACGATGCATTTATTTTTTTTACTTAGCAAGAGAAGTAATAGAGGGCCACTCTGGCTCTGGGTGATTGCAGAGTATCCCCCTTTTCACCTTACCCTGGAGGCAATTGAGTATGAAGTAAGATAGGATGAACTGAATAGAAAGTAACAGAGATAATGTGATGTAGTGGTTTGAGCGCTGGATCACAAATCTGGAGAAGGGGGTTCAAATCCATGCTCAGCCACAGACGTCCACTGGGTGAGCTTGGACAGGTCACACTCTTTCAGCCTCAAAGGAACACAAAGTAAAATCCCCTCAAAACAAATCTTGCTCTCTAGAAAACCTGTCTTATAGGTTCTCCTTAGGGTTGCCATGTGCCGAAAACAACTTGAAGGTACACAACAGCAACAAACTTAATTGCAGCAACTAAGAGGCCAGGACTAGAAAAGACTAGTTGTGGCTCTACTGGCTGATTTGTAGATGTTGGAAGGTACTATGGTTGTGTTTCTTTAGCTTACCCTTTGGCCTAGGTTCTTAATGTAATGGCTTGTTACATTTCTGAACTGGTTCTCTTCTCCTTTTGATGACCAGTAAGGAAGTTAGGCATTTCACAGTGAGAATTGGAAGAATTTTATGTTACCTGTGAGAGCCTTTTTCCTGAGTTACAGTCCTACCCCTGGGCATCCTCATAAAATACAGTCTAGTGCCCTGTGTCAGGCAAAGCTGCTTTTCCTCAAGGCAAGCTGCAGGGAATGAAACTCACCTTCTCCATCTTTCCCAAAGCACACTCCTTTTAACCCACCTTCTAAAAGGCTGGTGTCTTGACAGTGATGAGAAGGAAAGAGCAAGGAATTAAAAAAACTTCTCTCCTTAACTTTTCCCATCCCCTAATGCATGTTAGTACATTAGGTTTCAAAGCACGGATACTGGACAAAGAAAATATTCTTGTAGCCACTGGTGTTGTCCAGGTAGGATATTGATGTGAATCAGAGACAGGTTAGAGGGTTTGGCAGAGCAGATTCTAAAAGATTTCACATTTTCAGCTGAAGTTTAAGAGCCTCAGGAACTTGTATATAACCTGGGCTCAGATTAATTCCCATTGCATCCATACATTAGTGTAACTGTGCCCTACATTGAAGAGGCCAGTCCTCTATTTGAAGACATCCTATACTTTCAGTGTTGTCTAATCCAAATCATTTTAAAAATAAGATGTGAGGACAGGGGCTTTGAAGAACTTCCAGTATCTGGTCTGTAGACTAGGTAAGGAGGCCAGTGAGGTTGCTGATCACAGTCCCTGTTACTGTGCTGAGCTGCATTTTCTTTCTATTTCCATTATAGTATTTATTTCTAAACTTGCATTTACACATATGAAAGAAAATAAGCAAATTGCCCTCCCACCCAAAGGACAATGCCAGACACAGGCATTGGTGAAATAAGGCCACAACATTATTAACTTTCAGGAATCTGCAATACACCAGCCAATGGGATATGCAGGCATGAATTTGTATGTGGAAACCTAGTTAAGACAGATCTTACTAGCAACCAGAGACTGCTGTCTCAAAAACCCATGGTATAGACCTTGTGGTTTGCTCTTGCAAACCACAAGGGATAAGAGGCTCCCAAGGGATTTTGCCAGGTTGTGCTGGTGGGCATTCTTTCTCGAGGAAGTAATCTTGGGACAAAAACCTTCCTCTCACCTGCCCTCATGTTGGTCAGAAAGGACAGGGAAATGGGTGAATTCTTTTACCTTGCAGTGCCACCAGAAGCCTTAAAAGAGAAATAGAGAAACCAACCAAAATTAAGTGCTTTCACCCCACCAGTTGTAAGTTACACTCAAA
>CAOKZL010005390.1:0-11516 GCA_948472985.1 Iguana delicatissima | reverse complement strand
TTACATATCAATGGTCTGCAGTGCTTTTTAACATCCAACAAACATCTATGGTAGTGGTTGATGAGCCTATCAAAGAACACAGAAGCAGTTAATTTCTGTCTTATCCATTAAATGCTGTACATAGCAGGGTACTATATTAATTCCACACATGAAAATACAACTACACTGGCCATTCAAAACCTCCTGGACGTGCCCCATTTGAGGTGCTCCAGCCCCCTTCCCATGGCCACTTCATGGATGGTAAGATGGTGGGGGAACAGAGATGGTCATGGGAACAGAGAAGTGTCTAGGCTATCTCTGTGTGGCCAGATGCAGAATAATTACATCAAAATTCAGCTTGAGGCTGTGGAGATCCTGTAGAGGCCTCAGCAAATGAAATCATTTTCCGCATCTGACCAAAGGGACAGCACTCCTCTGATCCTCCTTGCTCTCCAACACCCACGGGGGGGGCTGCACATTGCAGTGGTCTATGGAGGGGTTGGTCACTGCAGAGGTAAAAGGGAATATTAATCTTTGCAACAACTAAAAAAAAAAAACATGAATGTTGGTGAATTTTACATCTGTGCTATCCCGATTAACAGGATGCTAGCTCTTGCATGCAATACTTCCTACTAACATGATTTACTAGCAGTTTCAGCAACACATCTGATGTTCCATAGCACAACATCTGTAGAATCCCAAGTGCCACAATTATAGCCAGAAGAAAAGATGCAATCTGGGTGACTCCACTCTATTACCTTACTGTCTAAATAGACATGGAGAATTAGCTTGATATTCCCATACAAAAAACAATTTCCTTTTTTGGGCAGTGCCTCCATAGAAAGGGGAGGGAATCAAGAATGCTCCTGAAAACAAATAAACAAGTACCGACAGGAGACTTCACATTTTTCACTGAATCCAATTTCAGACTGGAATTTCAGTTTTGATCTACATGAGAAAAACATACAAAATTAGCAATATGAAATGAGGTTGAAGAGCAAACAGAGAGCCGCTGAGACAATTCAGTGAGCCAATGGGTAAATCCAGAATGGCAGGTAACCTAAACCAATAAGGGAATCATCTTCTCCAATGGGCATTCTGACACATACTTTAAGGAGGATACATTACTCAGTATCACCCACTTACTCCTTGTATCTTTAGAGCAGTGGTTCTCAACCTGTGGGTCCCCAGATGTTTTTGGACTTCAGCTCCCAGAAGCCCCAGCCACTATGGTGGATGCTGGGCTTCTGGGAGCTGAAGTCCAAAAACATCTGGGGATTTCACAGGTTGAGAACCACTGCTTTAGAGGAAAGGACATGTGTATATCCCGTAGAGGAGATGAGCATTCATGAGGATGAGGAAAACGTACCTTGTGCTCCCCTTGGACATCATCCGAAAAATGTGTTGCAAAAGGCAAGAATATCTCTCTGCATGTTGCCTTGCCCTCTATTTTTGGAGATGAACACTTCAAGTGTTCTGAAAAATTTGTACTGAAGACCCATATCCAGCTTCGCAAAGAAATCTAAGATAAACATAAGCTCCTTCCCTATCTTCCAGCACTTACTGATACAAATATCACCAAATTTTAACACAATTTTAACCCTAGCAAATTTGCTTGAGTTTCTATTGTTATACAATCCAATAGAGCCATTCCTGCAACCCACAGCTTCACAAAACCCCAGGCCCTGTAGACACTTATACATTGATATCACAGAATTAATCAATCAACATGTTTAGCAAAAAGGGTGCAACGTCATAGTCCAGCAGAGCAACTTGTTGCTCCCAGTCCAGGATGCATGCCATAGCATGAGATGTTGTTGGGCCCACTGCTGGTGCCCTCCACTGCTGTGGCACCCTTTTTCATTACTGAAAAAATTTGGTACTGGCCCTCTTTCCTCCAGGATTGTGTCAGTTGCAGGCATGCTGTAAGGCCAAGTACTTGATAGCGCTCCTTTCTACACACAGTGCAGGTGGTAGGAAAGGGATTGCAACCATGAGGCACTATTTATGTGGAAGGAAGACATGCTCTGACACTACCCATCCTCCGGTAGCTGACTGCCAGGTGGCGGCATTCAGGGCCCAATCCCCATGCCCGGCAATGGCAATGCCAGGATCCACCACGTGGCCATGGTGGTGAGAGTGTGTCTACAAGCCCCGGAAGGGGGAACAAGAACACAGAGTATGAGAATAAAGAACAATACAACGTATACAGATTTCTAATAATAAAAGTTATTGTGCTTAATATATATTTTGGTATTATTCTTACAGTGGATATCGGATACTTTTTTTTTAATATACCTATGGCAGATTGACAGCGGAGCTGTTTAGTGGACGTAGGCATGGTGGTGGTTCTGAGTGTTGGGCTATGACTGGAAGGCCACCCTACTAGGCATCAAACTGGCTGGGGAGATCTTGAGCAAGTGGCCGGCCTGCAGAGGAAGGCAAGAACAAACACCCTGTAAAATGTTCCAAAGAAACCCTGTGAGCAGGTTTTACCTTGGGGGTTAGGAAAAAGTTGAGGAATGACTTGAAATTTGCGCAGCAGCAGCAGCAACAACGAACAATTTTGTATCACACAAAGCAAAAATGCATGACAAACCTTGAGAGAAATGCTATTATAAGTAGAAAATCTTGCAGTCACTGTTGACTGCAAAATACCATCCCTTGTTGTCAGCTAATACATTTATGTGTCAAATTGTTCAAGACAATTTCACTTACCCCCTGATAGCAGAGACTGCAAAGAAAGAAAACAGAGAGCCACAGCCATTTTGCACAATCACCTGCAGAACAGTGTTGGGCCAGATGTTTATTCCCAGTAAGAAAAAAGGACAGAGCCAGATACTACTGCAGCGGGCTATGTGGCTTCTATTCTCTCCATTCCGAATTAGAGCAGGGTGTGCCGTTTGTGGGATAAGACTTCTGAGGGTTGGCTTACAAATCTGTTAGAGTTTAAAAAGAAACCAAAGCATTTTAATCAAAGTATCCTAAAAACAGCCATTAAACATCACAAATGAAAATCTGTTTCAGCATCAAAGCAGGTGATGTTGACGTTGGGCATGAACTTCATACCCCTCATTGTTTACATGGTGACAATATGGAGTGAGACATAGCAAAAATTAAGAGCAACGAGATGAATATAAATTTAAACACCACGCAATGCTCCACAATTGTGGATATTAAATGGCTTTTGCTTTAGGATATAGACAAATACGCTTCAAAAAAACTATTCACAGTGAACTCCAATACTTTACTGCAAGGTAAAAACAAACTAGAAAGAAAGTTGACCTACATTTTTCTGCCTTGCAGAGGCGCAGGTGTTACAGTAATAAAAAGTCAAAGAGCAGCTTGTCTGAAAAGAGATAAAACAGCATGGAATTAGTTTTGCAGAGATTTGGCTCCCCTACTAGACTGTGGATGAAGATCCCAAAGGTTTTGTGCTAAACAACACCATTTCTGCACCAAGCAGAAAACCTGCTCACTGTCTTTTTTGATGGCTACTAGCTACCTAGTCAGCCAAAGCCAAAGTGTGCTTTTGTCAATATCACAGCATATTTATTTGAGAAAGTGCAGTAGAAAAAGGCGGAAAGAGGGCAGTTGAGAGGGCCTGCAAGCACTGCTCTGCATGGCAATATTCCCCCAACTACTTGAGACTTTGCATACCCCACCCTCCCTTCTCCTGCTCCTCCATAGTACCCTTTCACCCCAGGTAGATAAGTGTCCTATGCAAAGGAACATCAAACAGGTAGATCTACCCATCCCACAGCATTTCTTTGCTTTTGTGTTCAAAATCTTCTAGAGATATTCATGGTTTTGCTCTACTGAAAGGGAAGGCCAACTGTATTTATAGTGCTTATAGTGTTTGTGGCATCTGCAATGCTCCATGGTACTTCATGAGCAATAATTATAGTATTTTCTAACAATGCCTCAAAGTAAAGTCACATTCTGCTGAGTTTTATTCTAGAATAAATGACATTAAACTGAAAATTAAAGAAAGGAACGGACTATGTAACTACCAATTTTGAATGTAGCATCCAAATAACATGTGGAAAAATAATTCTTTCACATCCTCCAGCTTAGCTCAGCCTTAGAGTACACTCCAGTTCAGGTTGACACACCTGGCTTGGTGCCCAAGCCTTTTGGGTTTGCTTACCTTTTGGCTTTCTTTACCCTATAGCTGGTGCTGGACAAAATACATTATGTTCTTCCTGCACCAGTTTGGAAGCTGTTGAGTTGGGGCAAACTTCCTAGTAGCTACATCTCTTCAAAGCAACTCTACTCCCATCCATATTTCTCCTTATTCTATTGATATTTTGTTCCCAAGGAAGTTGACTGAGAGGTAGTGGCTGGCCAAAGTCGTCAAACAGCTTTATGGCTACTTGAGGTTGTGAAGGTGGCTACATTCTAACATATTATCAGTCCAGCTCTCTAATTTCTAACAAATGTATTGTTATAGCCAGGCTTTTTTAAAAGATACCTTTTGGAGCTTCAGCAGCAAAATTCCCCACAGCTTTGTTATGTAGGGAATAGCTCTGATTATCTGAAATTGTAAATCATCTCCTTAAGATTCTGGTCTTTCTTTCTTTTGTGCTGACAAAAATGCCACACTCATCCCTTATTCTTGTTCTTTTTCATTTTACCACCTGAAGCCTTGAAGAAAAGGCCTAAGTTATCCACCCCCATTTAACACTTCAGATTTACAATCTTTCTCAGGAAATATATAAATAAATGAAAATCTCACTCATAATCCATAGCTCTGCCAGTGTCCCTTTGCAATTGGTGTGGGTGAGGCATGAGAGTGATGAGAGTGCACTGGAGTTTTCCAGCATAAGAATAGGTAACTACACTGGGTTTTCTTTTACCTGCCTGGGTTGGGGAAGTTTGGGGGGGGTGAGCAACTGCAGTCTTCAGTTCGGAAAAGATTTATTTGACTTCTTAGAAGGGAATGTGTGAGGAGAAGAAAAGAAATTAAGAAAATATCTTGGGGAGTTTTAGTGTAACTGAAGTGCACAGGTTTTCTTCTGCCTGCTTAGATGGAGGAGTTGGGATAGGAAAAGAGCAAAAGAGGTAATGGTAACAATGCTGAAACAAGTAATGCTACTAAGCACACTGCAGTGAAAAACCAGAAGAACCTTCTGGCATCGTGGGCCCTCCAGACTAAGTGGTAAGAAAATGTGTGGCAGTTTTGTAAAGGACTTTTGGGAGAGGGGCTTTTTTTTAGTGCAGTTGGTTACTGTACAGGAGATGTGCAACCTCTTGTCCTGTGCCTTCTGCAACTGCTGCAGAAGATCCAGCAGGATATGTATCTGCTCTCTCTCTCCTGATGTGCTCTCTCCACTTGGGAAGCCTGCTGGAGAAGACAAACAAGAACGATGTCCTTACCATTTAGCTCTCTGTCTGTGTACTCTTCTGAAGGAACTATTGTCTAATGGCAAAAAAGCTCACTCCAGTAACTTCCTCTGAGATCAGAAATTCCTGCTTCTTCTGATCCTTTTGGAGGGCATCTGCACATGTTTGTAGCCAGGAAAAGGGGAGCTCTGATGTTTTATACTTTAAATCTCTTTAAAATTGGGAATGGGTTGTATAAAATTGCTAATCAAAGTTAAATCCTATGAAATTTTTCTGGGTGATCTTCAGCAGTCCCTCTCTCAGCCTATGAGGAAGGCAATGGCAAAACCTTCTCTGAATTAGATTTTGCTAAGCAAACTTACAGGATAAGTAAATTAACTTGAAAGTATATTAACAACAGTACCCTCCATTCTATTTCCCCACCATGTTGGTTTCCAACCATTCCCCCACCCCAAAAGATACTAGCTTCTGAGCATGTCCAATCTTCACTTTGGCTATTTTTAGGTTCCCATTCATCAAATCCCTGAAAGGAGTGACAGCCTTCTCTTGGGTAGTAGTTGTTTTGGCTTTATCAAGCCCAGGGCTTGATAGATTATTAAACAGATGATGAACTATTTTGACAAATTTCTGATACTCAAACACTGCCATATGTCAACCTTTAATAGTAAAATCACAATAGTGATGATTTTTCATAAACCCTGTCATCCTCTTTATCTTCTGTGTGTGTTTTCTTTCCAATTATTCATACACCACTGCCACCATAATCAGTCACATTTCCTTTGTCACTTCTAGTACTGCTATAAATATAGTACTGCTATCAGATCTCCACCCATTAATTTTAATTTTTAAAGGTATTCCAGCAACAATGATGATGATCATAATTCTCCTTATCTAAATTACATAGACGGGAGTAAAAAGGATGAACGCATTCACAAAACCTCAGGGCACAGCAGTACTTACAACATGTTGGCCAGTCCAAATACTGTAGCAATGGAGGCTCCATGACATTGGTGTCTAACTACCAACAATGAGAAGGAAGAGGAAATAGTGGTTAAGAGGAAGTCCTTGAAATGGAAAGCATGAGCCAACAAAAGTCTAACACTTAGGTTAGACATTTCCAACTGCAATTGTGTTTCTCATATTCTTCGAAAGGCGGATGTTAATGTCTCCCCAAACAATTATGATCATGAGCCCTCTGTAGCATTTCAGTTCATAGGAACAAGAATATCACCACAATGGCGAGTTATACACAATTATTAAAAATTACATGATATGAAGGGCGCCCCACATCAAGCACCCACCAATTTGAAATTTGAAGCAATGCCAATTCATTTAAAAGAAAATCTACTAGGATAACAAAATAATCTTGCCTTTCTATAAGGAATTCTAGGTTACAATTAAGTGTTGTTACTTGGGAGATGTAACTGGAGTTAGCTTTACAATGCCTTTGACGCTGAGATTTAATTCCTACTGAAGTCCAGTACATTTCACTATTAGTCCCAAATGTTCGAAGCCAGCTTCCAGAACCCCTGACCGCTAGCTATGTTGGCTGGGAACTATAATGAAGTTGCAAAATAGCTGGAAGGTCAAATCATAAACCACTGCTACTGTGAGCTCTGACCTTGGAGGGATGGAAAATGTGTCCTGTAAAGAGATGCATGCTGCTCTTTTTAAAGGAGGTAGTTACCAAGCCTCTTGTCTCAAATGTCCCACTATTTCCTTTTGCCTATTGTTTTCTCTGTTACTCTGCCAGGAAAAGCTGAAAACATACTTACAGGAGAAGAGGGAAAGAGTAGAGATATCAGGAAACAGGGCAGGGAGTTTGTCCGCAGTTTTAACAGAGATATCATCCAATATTGAAAGCAGAGTTGTTGATGAGACTACAAGCTGAACATGAGTCAGCAGTGTGATGCAGCAGCCAAGAAAGCCAAGGCAATTCTTAGTTGCATCAATAGGAGTATGGCGTCTGCATTGAAGGGGAGGTATTGGTACCAGCTTTATTCTGCATTGGTTAGACGTCATCTGAATACTGTGTCCAATTCTGGGCACCCCAATTCAAGGATATGGATAAGCTGGAGCAGGTCCAGAGGAGGGCAACCAAAATGGTGAGGGGCCTGGAAGCCATGCCCTATGAGGACAGACTTAGAGAGCTGGGTATGTTTAGTCTGCAGAAGAGAAGGTTGAGAGGGGACATATAGCCATGTTTAAATATTTGAAGGGATGTAGTGTCGGAGTAGGCTTTGTTTCTCCTGCTCTTGAGACCAGGACAAGGAGCAATGGATGCAAGCTGCAGGAGGGGAGATTCCGCCTGAACCTCAGGAGGAATTTCCTGACGGTAGGGGCTGTCCGGCAGTGGAATGTGCTGCCGGAGTGTGGTGGAGTCTCCTTCGTTGGAGGTTTTTAAGTGGAGGCTGGATGGCCACTTGTCGGGAGTGCTTTGTGGGTTTTCCTGCATGGCAGAGGGGAGGACTGGATGGCCCTTGTAGTCTCTTCCAACTCTACATTTCTATGATTCTATGATTCTATAGTGGATCAATGAGTTGACAGCAACCAATTATAAGAAAGATGCCATTTTTTCCACCAAACCAAAACATGGGGCAAGTTCATAAGCTACTCAAGCAGAAGAGAAAAAGACCAACTAGTGTCAAAATTAAAATGTGAATGAACATGAACCAAGCTTTATCTGGAAATGCATTTAAAATGTTCTTACCCGTTTGGACATCAAATCAAAGCAAAGTTTATTCTCGCTGGTGCCAAAATTAATGATGCCCTGGAGACAGACACAGAGGTTTTTTGAAAGCAAACAATCCATTTCTGCACATATATGTCTTCAACATTAGCTGGCCTCCCACAATGCTATCTCAAAAATCATGTTCCACAGAAAAAGAGTTAAGCATTCTTATAAATATGCTCTGTGTGAACTGGAGGATTTTTTAATTTTTTATAATCCTCTAGTTCAGAGCAAGTCTCAGCAATGGGAGTAGAAATAAAACAAAGAGTACTACCATAACATACAGCCAGGCCTTTCTGGACTAGCACTGTCATGAGGCCAGCTACCCCAGGAACCAAAGATAAGTCAACTGTGGCACAAGTTTTAAGAAGAGCCTATGTAATGGTGACTTTGCTGGGGAAGCAGTGCATGTTAGGCCCCTCTGAGTATTCCTTACAATTACAGCCAAAACCAATATTAATTTAATTTGGTTAGCAACAATGTATGGTGTTAGTCTTGATTTTCAGGACTGCACTGTGCAGGGAGGAGAGAATTATATCATTCACTCTCCAGACACAATCTGGGCAAAAATCATTCCTCTCAATTGTCACAGTTAGTAGAGGATGGGGAGAAGCTCCCAGCTGCACCAATTAGAATTATATTGTAATTGTAACTGTTATAGAGGGAGAAGATTGAGGAGTGCCAATGAAAATAAGTCCGCCCCCTGCTTACTATTATTTTTAAAAGAAATGGTTGCTAACCATGATTTACCAGGGAACTAAGAAGAAATGTTTTTGTCAAGGCATTCTTTTTTAAATCTCCACAAACCCACTTTTTCCATGGAGCTTTTCATCTAATCCCTTGCAGCTCAAAACCTGTTGGAACTGCATGGCATCAAGTTAAAAGGCTCACTCCCAAGCGAGTTTATACCTTAGAACACAGCCGACACCAGTCAACCAAAGCTGAGATGAACCCAAATTCTTCCCAGGTATCCGCAAATTTTACTTAGGGCTATCATTAACTTGGCCTAACTTTGTGCCAGCATGCTCACACTCTGGGGGCTGTTTGGATCTGGTATATCTTTTCTCTCTCACTCCACCTTCCCCAGCGTTTTCCTTTTCCTGACTCATTTTAGTCTGCGAGTGATTGTGCTGGCAAGTCTTTCTGCTTGCTGAACTCTGAGATCAGGATGTTTATGCTGACAGAAGGCCAGTTTAGCTGGCACAAGAGGCTTCTGCCTGTTCCTAACCCGCTACAGCTAGCATATCTCTGAGCTAGGAGATTTCAACCTCTGCCCATTTCAACCTCTGCCCCAACCAATGCCTCACAACTGCATTTCCCTTCCTTCAGCAATACATGTTATGTTTATGTTTACTGGTTCAGACCCCGTATTGCTTGTAAATTGCATGGACACAGATTTGAGGGTAAACATTAGAATAAACTTTCTAGCAGTAGAAGCTGTTGTAGTGGAACTGAATACGTCCAATGGCTCTGTTACCCTGTGGACTGGGGGTCCCAGGAGGGGGCACCCAAACAACTAAGACAAACACAACCAAGATGGGAATATAGCTGGAGTACTCTCTTAGCTAATGAGAGGCAGGGTAACTTGGCGATCTTTACCCAGTGTATACAGCGTCAGGTCCGAGAGTAGGCAAACAGTTCAAATAACAAGATTTATTAAACAGTTATTAAAGAAAAGCACAAACACACTCCTAACTATGAGAAAGGAAAATAGAGTTCAAGGGGGAATGGGTGATATGCCACCTGTCCTGCAGTCCTGGGGAAGCCTGATTGTAGAAGAAGAAACCCGGCATGGCGGCCGAGGGGATGCGTGACACGAGCGGCAGCAAGGCAGAGTAGAAGTCCAGAGCGATCCAGCGAGAGTTAAAGAAGGCTCTATCTTCATTAATTAGACCAACATTAAAAATACTAAAGATTCTTCTTAGAGTTAAAACCACTTTTGAGAATGCTGAGATTTCCAACACTCTCAGAACTGGGGATTTTTATAGGGGAAAGAACGACCGTAGGCAAGTCTGGTATTGGGCAAATACAATAAGTTTTGGGTTGGAGACAATGCCTCCGAAAGGTCAGAATTTACATGATTGAATTATGTTCTGAATTGACAATAATATGGCTGGTATGCAGATGCGCCTAGCTTGGCAGTTGAGCACCTAGCTCGCCAGGGTGCCCTCTAGGGCAGAGGGTCTCTTTGTCTATCGCGCATTGGTAATGAGGGTGTTTGTTTTGGGAGGTCCCCTAAAGCAGATCTGGCAATCTCTGGCTTGGTTTGGTGGGAGCAACAAATAGTAGCCATGCCTAGTTTCGCGCTTGCTCGGTGGCCTCATAAATACTTGGCTGGTGGCAGAGCAGGGCCGAACTGTGATATCAAAATGATATCTTTGGTTCACCAAAGGCCAGGCCAGTACACGGTGGTAACAGCTCTTTTTTTGCGAAAGGCATTGCTAACAGGGGTGGTTGGGTTTTAAAACTGTCAGGAATGCTGAGGTTGTCCTGCCCTATATTGCAAATCCTGGACTGAGCAGGGGGTTAGGCCACAGCATGGAAAAGTTATTCAACTACAGGGTCCCAGAATCCCCCAGTTGGGGGATTCTGGGAGCTATAGTCCCCAAAGAAGTAAGAATTTCTAACTTCAGGTTTCTAATGTCATTTTCAATAACTCTATCATTGTGGGTTGGAAGAAAATCGATGAGGAGGGTTAAGCAGCCCTAAAATTTTGGGTTCTTCACTGAAAATACTTCCTACTTTCCCCAACATTCAGCAGATGAGATGCAGGAAGCAGTAGCTGCTGATGTAATGTCTTGTTCAGCTGTGAGTCTCAGCACAGTGGCCCTGATTCAGAGGAAGTAAGTCCCACTGGGATTGAGTATGGGAAGCAAAAAAGGCCTGGATTATTAAGCCTTGCAGGAGGCCCAGAAGGACTCTGCGGGATGTAACAAAATGTGTTTAAGTTGAAACTGTCCACTTTCATTTGCACGTGTTTGTGTGCCAGCCCTGTGGAGAGTCCCTGTGGGATTGCAGGGTGAGCTCATGGAAGGAAGCAGGTAGAGCCAAGACAATAATTACCTCCAGTGGGAGATAATCTTAGTGTCATGAATGAAGTTAAGGTGCTGGCTGGACAGCAGCTGTAAGAGGAAGACAGGAGCGGGAGCAGCAAGAAAAATAAACAGCATGCTAACGAGTTGCTAATTAAAGCTCACTTTTCCAGACAATAATAACCTGTAGATCTCATGGGAGAGAAGATTTTCCCCTTGCAAGAGTTAACAGAAGAACAGAAGAACAGAAGAAAAGCTGGGCTGGATCAGACTGAAGGCCTATCTAGGCCAGCATTTGTTTGCCTTGCCAAAAAACATGCCTGTGAGGAGCCCACAAGCAGAATAAGAAAGCAACAGCACTTCCTGATTGCATTTCCACACCAGAAAATAGTAGTGAGAGGTGTAAAAGTTACAGCTTTTATGAGCTT
>CAOKZL010005388.1:0-10738 GCA_948472985.1 Iguana delicatissima | reverse complement strand
CCCCGGGAGTTTTCTGGAAAGGTGTTTAAGCATACCACAAACCCCTGTGAACCCTGACCGGGAAACCAGCAGATGGTGAATATGGCATTTGTAGCGCAAAGCCAACCAGATATAAGGAGGAAGCTACAGAAGCAAGAGGGGTTTGGAATGAATTTGAGTCAGTTGTTGGAAATTGCCCAAAAAGTGTATGTTAATAGAGATCAAGAAAGAGAAGAGGGAAAAAGAAAAGGAGGATGCATAAGAAGGCAGAATTGTTGGCCCTACGGTACTAGCATCAAAAAAGTCCCCTGATAGCCGGGAGCGGAGATTTGGCGGAGGAGGAGCCCCGTTGAGGCAAGATGAGTGTGCCATATGCCATCAGCTTGGACTTTGGGAAAAGAGAGAATGCCAAGGCAGAGGGAGGGAACGGAGCAAAATGCAAAAGAGGAAGGGGAAGAGGAGTGAATAGGGGAAGAGTGGTGAACGGAAGATATGAGCTGCCAGGAACGAAAGACCTACAGGGAATTTGTTGGACTGGAGCTTTGGAGCATTACGAATAGGACAGACCGGCCCCTCCTTTCCGCGGGAGCCCATGGTCACAGCCCGAGTGGGGGGCCGAGCCATTCCAATGATGATAATACAGGGGCAGCGCAATCAGTGATGAACTTGGGAATAGCCCCAAAAACAAAGAATGAAGTCGAATTGTGGGGCTACGGGAAGACGGACAATCCTCTTTTGGGAAAATAGAGTTGTGGATTTGGGAAGACACCAGGTGACTCATCGGTTTTTAAATTTGCCTAAGTGCCCAACCCTCCGGGGACGGGACTTGCTGCCCAAAATTTAAAGAGCCAATTTCCATTGAAGAAGATGGACAGATGGAAGTAGACTTCAGGGGGCCCAAGAGAGTTACGGTGACATATCCCATGGAAGAGGATTGGGGCAGTATTTAATAATGGTTCAACGGGAAACGGGAACAATGTTTGGGCCCCCAGGAGGGCCGGGGGGAACCCCCCGGGGTTGGCAAGGTTTGTAGACCCGTAGTGGTGGGAACTGAAGTCCCAGCAGAGCCAGTAAGAATAAAACAATATGATGCCAAGAGAGCCTAGAGGGGAATACAGAAACATTTGGAGGATTGAAAAGTATGGCATAAACCAGAGTGCTTCCCATGGAAAAAACCGTTCTTCCTGTGTTAAGCCGGGAAACCAATGAATTGTCCAGTCCAAGACTTAGAGCCTAAATGAAGCCAGGTAACTCTGCATCCGGTGGTACCAAATCCATATGTTTTGATGGGACTGATTCCATCCACTGCCACACATTTTACTGTTCTGGACTTGAAGGATGCGTTTTTCTGTATCCGGCTAGCCCCCCAGAGCCAGGAGATATTCGCCTTTCAGGTGGAGGACCCCATGACGGGCGGAAAACCCAGATGTGCTGGACGAGGCTGGTGCAGGGGTGGAAGAATTCTCCAACGATTTTCGGAACGGCTTTGGGACAAGATTTAAAAAGATTTAGATCAGAACCTGGGAGGCGAGTTCTACTCCAGTATGTGGACGATTTATTGCTGGCAGCCGTCGACGAAGAAGAGTGTAGAGAGGCAACACAGGAACTGTTACAATTATTGTGGGAAGCTGGTTACAAAGTGTCCAGGAAAAGGCTCAATTGTGTCAAGCCGAAGTGCAGTATCTGGGATATCGGGTGGCTCAGGGAAAAAGAGTGCTAGGTCAGGAAAGGAAGGAAGCCGTGTGTGCTCTACCCGAGCCCCGAAAATCGGAAGATGGTGCGAGAGTTCCTGGCGCAGCTGGATTCTGTAGAATCTGGATTCCCAACTTCGCGGTAATGAGTAAGCCCTTGTATGAAGCCACGAGAGGCCCCGAGAAGTCAGAATTCATATGGGGAAAGGAACAAAGGAGGGCATGGGAACAGATCAAGAGAACGTTAATGGAAGCCCCAGCGTTAGGATTACCAGATGTGACAAAAGAATTTTGCCTCTATGTCGATGAAAGAAGTGGAATTGCTGTAGGAGTGTTAACGCAAAAGTTGGGGTCATGGCAACACCGGTGGCCTATTTGTCCAAACAACTGGATCCAGTGGCTAGAGGATGGCCAGGATGCCTGAGAGCGTGGAGCGACTGCGCTGCTAGTAAAGAAGCGGACAAGCTAGCTCTGGGACAGAATTTGGTTGTGAAGTCCCGATTCAGTCAAGCCTTGATGGAGTATAAGGAAACTATTGGTTCACCAACAGTCGGATGGCCAAATATCAGGGGATGTTGTATGAAAATCCCAGGGTTAGATTAGAATTGTGCACCACTCTGAACCCGGCTACATTACTTCCAGTCGCCAAAGAAGGAACCCCTCATGATTGCCTTCAGACGATGGACGAGGTATATTCTAGCCGCCGGACTTACGGGATGTTCCCTGGCCTGATCCAGATGTCACTTATTTCACAGATGGAGTAGCTATGTGCGGGATGGGAAGCGAAGAGCGGGCTATGCCGTTGTGACAGAGGAAAAGGTGGTGGAGGCTAAAGCATTGCCTGTGGGTACCTCAGCGCAGAAGGCTGAACTTGTTGCCTTAATCAGAGCCTTGGAATTAGCTGAGGGATTGACGGTGAACATATATACAGATTCCAAGTATGCTTTTACCACCTTACATGCACATGGAGCATTGTACAAGGAAAAAGGATTAATCAATTCTGCCGGCCAGGAGCTGAAATACGGAAGAGAAATAGAGCAATTGTTGGAGGCAGTATGGGCTCCTCGAAAAGTTGCAGTTATACATTGTAGGGGACATCAAAGAGGACGGATCCAGTGATACTCGGAAATCGAAGGGCGGATATGGCAGCCAAAAGTGCAGCAGAGCAAGGATTGGGAAAAAAAAGACCTAATGATGCCGTTGTTCCAAATTTCTTTAACCACCAAATCCACGATACACAAGGCAAGAGGATGAAAGAGCAGAAGGGGATTTAAAAGCAAAAAAGGATGAGGATGGATGGTGGGTGTTGTCAGATGGGAGGCGGAAATGTGCCCCTTTCATGGGATGGCCAATTGTACAGAAGGCACATGAAGCAACACATTTAGGTAAAACAGCTTAACACAATTGTTGCAGAAGGATGTGTTTATAGATGGAGTGAATCAACTCGCAGCACAAGCTTCCCTACGATGTCAGATTTGTGGCAAAACAACCCACGGCAGGGGCCAAAATTGGAAAAAGGGATACAAACCCCGGGGTCGACACCCTTTGAGTCCCTAGTAGTGGACTTTACAGAAATGCCCAGAGTGGGGCAATACCGGGAACATGTGGTGATGGTGTGTACGCATACAGGCTGGGCAGAGGCATACCCCACCAGGACGGAAAAAGCAAAAGGGAAATGGAGAGTGTTGCTGCGGGATATAAAACCTAGATATGGATTACCCCTCCATATCGGATCTGATAATGGCCCAAGTTTTGTTCATGCAGTAATTAAAAATTGGCAGAAATCCTCAAGATCACGTGGAGATTACACTGTGCATATCGACCGCAAAGCTCCGGGAAAGTGGAAAGGATGAATAGAACACTGAAGACGCATTTAGCCAAATTGTGCCAGGAAACCAAACTAAGTGGTTGGATGTGCTCCCTATAGCCCTTTTGAGAGTCAGGTGCCCCCAAACCGGGAACTGGATTAACACCCTTTGAATTTTTTACGGGAAAGGGTTTTTGAGAGGGCAGGGGAGTGTTAGAGAGCTAGGGAATGTGGCTCTTGAGGAAGAGGTACACTTTGGGGAAGGGATTGGACAAGATAAAAACAGTTTAGAGGGGGGGGGAGTACCTTTCCTCCCCAGGGCTTTTCCCTTTCCAGCCGGGGGATGAGGTTTGGAAAAAGGATTGGAAAAGGGAGCCCTTGTCCCCTGGGTGGAGGGACCTTATAGGTGTATTGGCCCCCCCAGCTGTGAAAGTGGGGGGGTTGAAACCCTGGATACATTATACTAAATAAAGAGGGCATTTAAGATTGGACTGTAATTTCTCACAAGATACCCTTTGAACGAGGCTACTAGAGAGGGGGTCAGAAGAATTCTGGGCCCGGATGATACTTGGACTTCCGCCAAGCAACTTTCATCAGAAGAACTGCTGAGGAATTGAAGATCGGGGCTAGATCCCGTTGGATTTTTGGGTATTCAATCGTCAACAACGATAACCCCTCATCGGGAGAAAAAGAATCGTATGCAGGTTGTAGAGCTTATACTGTTGAAAAAGGCATTTGCATTGGCGTTTAGGTTTTCTGTACTGGATAACAAAATTTTTTGTGGGGTAAGTCAGTTTGAAACCCTTCCTAAACCAAATGGAGAAAGGATGTGAAGATTTTAAAGGGGCTCTGGGAATAGCACAAACCAACTTTTAGGAGGCATGTAATACATGTTTCAGAAACCAGCCGTGACATTGGTTTTGGCACCCCAAGGAGTGAATTTGGGTTTTTGCCTTCCCTAATTTCGAACCCAAAATTTTGGGGGCTCTGCAATGGGCTTAGGGGTAAGCCAAATATGTTCATACGGTGGATGGGGGGATGAAAAGATTCATTTCGCCACTTAAAATTTTACAAATCCCCCGGAATGTGTTTTTGTTGCACCAAGTGGGGGCTTTAAAAAATGTTCCCCATTTTTTTATATGGGGAAAACAAAATAACAATCTTTCCCGACCCCTTAAAAAACAAGCTGGGGGGAATTGTATCCAGAGTATCCCCTTTTTCTCCACTTCCCCAAATTCAGGAAGATCGTGGGGACTCTGGCAAGATCCCACCTATGGTTCTATTTTAAGGATGGGATAACTATCATCCAGGGGGCCCATCATTATAGGGATTGGGTATATGAATTGCCAGTACAAGTATCTGGTCCAATTCCGAGACGGGTATTGAGGGGAAGACGGGCCCTTTAAAACCCCCCAATAATCAGAAAAAAAACTACATGGCAGGGCCAGGGGGGAACAGTGAAAAGATTTGGTTAAAGGTCGGAATTGTCAACTATTTTTAGCCGAGGTGCAGGGGGTCTCTTTAAGGGTTCCTCACTTTGGGAGGATACCCAGGAATTTTTTAAAGAAAACCAGGACATATGGGGTTACTTGTAAATGGAGAAAAGATTAACCAACTGGAAGAATAGTGCGAGCATTACAACATAGATTGAGGAATTTAAAACAGTTACTGATGCAGATCAATGGGTTTAGATTACCTCCCACAAGGAGGGGAGGATTCTGTACAATGATTAAAGGTGGATTAAGGTTACCTTCCACACCTGAATAAGACTATAGAGGATAATTCAACACCTACAGGACTGATTCAACATAACAAAAGGTATTACAAACCCGGAATGGGTGACTTTTGGCTTCCCGACTTGGCTTGGGAAAAGGGATTATTCATTGGAGTAATCATCTGCTTTTAGGGGAAATTTTTTTTGCAATCTGACTGTGAAAAATGTGTGCTTTTTCTCCCAAAACATGGGAGGGAAAGCTGCTCGCTATGCTATAATAGCCAAAATTTTGGCATGCTTAAAATTGCAAAGTTTGAATTTAAGGGGGGGAAAAAGAAGGAGAAAAAGGTAAAACATTTTGGGGTTTAAAGGTTAAACCCCCCTGCAAAAGGGTGAAGCTAAGAAAATAGGTGTGAATTGCTCTTCTCCCCCTTTTCTCCCTCCAGAAGTGAAATGAATTAGCTCTTGAAAAATAACCTTAGAGCCGTCCAAAAGGCTCGCCTGGCCCCAAGGGGTCGCTTTGTATTTATCTGCTGAGAAAAATTAGGGAGGATTACTAAAAAAAAGCAATAATTTGTTTTCTAACAACTCTTGTTTTCCCAAATTTTGGATCAAACAGTTTAAGGGAAAAACCCAAAAACCTTTTTGTTACTCTAAAAGAAAATTAATTGTGCATAAAACAAAGGGTATATAAATGCGCCTTAATTAATTTTTGGGGGGGGGTTTTTTTAAAATTTTGGCCCCCCCAAACCTTCACCGGGGGGGGCCCCCCCCGGGGTTTCCCCGGGGGGAAAAAAGGGGAAAAAAACCCCCAAAAAAGGGGGGCCCCCAAAAACCCAAAAAAAGGGGGGGTTTTTTTTTTTCCCCCCCCCTTTCCCCCCCCTTTTTCTTTTTCCCCCCCGGGGGGGGTTTTTAAAAAAAAAAGGGGGGTTCCTTAAAAACCAAAAGTTTGGGGGGGCCCCCCCAAATTTCCCCCTAAAAAGGGTTTTTTCCTGGAAGGGGCCCCCCCCCTTTTGGCTTTTTTTTTTTTTTTTTTTTTTAAAAAATTTTTTTTTCCAAAAATTTTTTTGGGGCCCCCCCCTTTTAAAAACCCCTTTTCCTTTTTAAAAAAATTTTTAACCCCAAAATTTTTTTTACGGAAAAAAAGGGGGGGGGGGGAAAATTTTTTTGGGGGGGCCCCCCCTAAAATTAAATTTTAAAATTTTTTTTCCCCCCCCCTTTTTTCCCCCCAAAGGGCCTTTTTTTTTTTTCCCCAAAATTAATTTTTGGGGCCCCGGGCCGCCCCCCCCCTTTTTTTTTGGGGGGGAAAACCCTTGGGGGTTTTTTAAACCCTTTTTTTCCCAACCTTTTTTGGGGGAAAAAATTAAAAAGGGCCCGGTTTTGGGAAAATTGGGGGGGGGAAAAAAAAATTTTAAAAAAATTTTTTCCGGGAAGGGGGGAAAAAAAAAAAAAAGGGGGGGCCAAAAAAAAAAAAAGGGGGGGTTGGGGGGGAAAAGGGGGGGGCCCCCCCAAAAACCCCAAAAAAAAAAAAAAAAAAAAAAAAAATTTTTTTGGCCGGGAACCCCCTTAACCCCGGGGGGGGAAAAAAATTTTAAAAGGGGGACCCTTTTGGGGCCCGGGAAAAAAAAAAAATTTTTTTGGGGGGGGGGGGGGAAAAAAAAGGGAAACCCCCAAATTAAAAATTTTTTAAAAAAAAAGGGGGGAAAAATTTTTTTTTTTTTTCCCCCCCCTTTTTTTCCCTTCCCCCCCCCCAAAAAATTTAAAAAAATTTTTTTAAGGGAAAAATTTTTGGGGGAAAGGGGGGAAAATTCCCCCCAAATTTTGGGGGGGGAAAAATTTTTTTTTAAAAAAACCCAAAACCCCCCCAAAATTTTTTGGGGGGGAAAAAAAAGGGGGCCCCCGGGGGGAAAAAAAGGGGGAAAAAAAAAAATTTTTTTTTTTTGGGGGGGTTAAAAAAATTTGGGAACCTTTTAAAAATTTTTTTTTGGGGGGTTTTTCCCCCCCCCCTTTTTTTTTTTCCCCCCCCAAAAAAAATTAAACCCCCTTTTAAAAAAAAATTTTTTCCAAAAAAAAAATTTTTTTTTTTTCCCGTTTTTTTTCCCCCTTTTTTTTCCCCAAGGGGTTTTTTTTTAAAACCCCCGGGCCCCTTTTTTTTCCCCGGTGGGGCCCCCCCCGGGGGGGTTTGGACAAGGGGGCCAAAAAAACCCCCCCTTTTCCCCCCCGGGGGGCCTTTTTTTTTTTTAAAAAAAAGGGGGGGGGGTCCCCCCCCTTTTTTTTGGGGGAAATTTTTTCCCCAAAAAAAAAAACCCCCAAAACTGTTTTTGGGGAAGTTTTTCCCAAAAAAAAAAAAAAAAGGGGGGGGGGGGGGGGCCCCCGGGGGGGCCCAAAAAGGGGGGGGTTTGGGGCCAACCCCCCAAAAAAAAAGGGGGGCCCCCCCCCTTTTTTGGGTTTTAAAAAACCCCAAATTTTTTTTTGGGGGGAAAAAAAAGGGTTTTTTTTTTTAAAAAAAAAAAAAAATTTTAAAAAAGGGGAAAAAGAATTTTGTTCCCCCCCCAAAAAAACGGGGCCCCCAAATTTTTGGGGGGGGGGTTTTTTTTTTTTTAAAAATTGGGGGGGAAAAAACCAAAAGGGGGGGGCCCCGGGCCCTTTTGGGGGAAAATTTTAAAAAATTTTTTTTCCCCCCCAAAAATAAAATTTTTGGTTCCCCCCGGGGCCAAAAAATTTGAAAAAACCCCCTTTTTTTAAAAAAAAAACCCCCCAAAAACCCCCCCCAAAAAAAAATTTTTTTTTTGGGGGGAAATTTTTGGGGGGTTTTGGGGGCCCTTGGTTCCCAAAAAAAAAAAGGGGGGGTTTTTTAAAAAAAAGGGGGCGGGGGGGGGCAGGGGGTGGGGAAACCCCGGGGCCTACCCCCCCTTTTTCCCCTTTAAATTTTTTAAAATTAACCAAAAAAAAAAATTTTTAATTTTTTAAAAACCCAAAAAAAAAAAAGGGGGGCCTTTTTCCCCCGGGGGGAAAAAAAAAAAAGGGGCCCCCTTTTAAATTTTCCCCCAAAGGGGGGAAAATTTTTTTAAAAAAAGGGGGGCCCCCCCCGGGGTTTTGGGGGGGGGCCCCCCCCCTTTTTAAAAAAAAAAAAAGGCCCCCCCCCCTTTTTTTTAACCCCCAAAACCTTCCCCCCAAAAAAAAATTTTTTTTCCCCGGGGGAAAGGGATTTTGGGGGAAGGGGGGGGGCCCCCCCTTTTTGGGGAAAAAGGGGGGGAAAAAAAAATTTTTTAAAAAACCCCCCCTTTTTGGGGTTTTTAAGGGGAAAACCCCCCAAAAACCCCCCCTTTTTTTTTTTAAAAAAAAAAAAGGGAAAAGGGAACCAATACCGGGGAAACCCCCCCCCCTTTTTTTTTTTCCCCCCCCGGGGGGAAAAGGCCCCGGGGGGGTTTGGTCCCAAAAAGGGGGGGCCCCCCCCCCCCCTTTTTTTTTTGGGGGGGGAAAAATTTTTTTGGGGTTTTTTCCCCCCCTTTTTTTTCCCCCTTTTTTTTTTTAAAAAAAAAAAAAACCCGGCCGGGGTTTTCACTTTATAAACCCCCTAAAAAAAGGGGGGAAAAAAGGTTTCCCCCCCCAAAAAACCCCCCCGGGGGGGCCCCCCCCCCAAAAACCCAAAACCCCCCAATTTTTTTTAAATTCCCCCCCTTTTTTTCCCCCGGGGAAAAGGGTAAAAAAAATTTTTGGAAAAGGGAAAATTTTTTCCCCCGTTTTTTTAAAGGGGGCCCCCCCCCCCAAACCTTTCCCCCCGGGGTTTTTTAAAAAATTAATTTTTCCCAAATTTTTTTAAACCCACCAGAATCCAAAACACAAGGCAAGAGGATGAAAGGCAGAATGGGTTTTAAAAGAAAAAAAGGATGAGGATGGATGGTGGGTGTGTCAGATGGGGGGGGATGCCCCCTTTTTGGGGGCCAAATTTTTCAGAAGGACATGAAGCAACACTTTTGGGTAAAACAGCATTAACACAAAGAAGGATGTGTTTATGATGGAGTAATCAACTGCACAAAAGCCCCAATTTTTTGTCCAAAACAACCCACGGCAGGGGCCAAGATTGGAAGAAGGGATACAATACCGGGGGTGACCCCCTTTATCCCTAGTAGGGGATTTTGAAATGCCCGGTGGGGCAATAGGAAACTGTGGTGATGGTGTGTACCATACAGGCGGGGCGGGGTCCCCAAGGGAAAAAAAGGAAGTGGTGAGAGTTTTCTCGGGATATAATATAGATAGGGGTTCCCCTCCATTGGGATTGATAATGGCCAAGTTTTGTTATGCAGAAATTAAAAAATTGGCAGAAATCCTCAAGATCACGTGGAGATTACATGTCATATGAGAAAACCCCCAAAAAAAAGGATAATAAACACTAAGACGCATTTCCCAAATTGCCCCAGAAACCAAACTGAAGTGGTTGGATGTTTCCATACCCCTTTTGAGAGTCATGTCCCCCAAAACCCAACTTTTAACCCCTTTAAATTTTTTAGGGGGGCCCGGGAAGGGCTGAGGGGAATTTTAGAGAGCTGGGGAATGGGTTTGGGGAAAAGGGGTAAGGCATTGGGAAGGGCATTGGACAAGATAAAAACCCAAAGAGTTTAAGGGGGAGGCGAGTTTTCCCAGGGCTTTCCCCAGCCGGGGGAGAGGTTTGGAAAAAGGGATTGGAAGGGTGAGCCCTTGCCCCCTTGGGGGCCATTGGTAACCCCCACAGCAAGGGGGTAAAAACCCGGATACATTATATAGAGTAAAACATTTTAAAGATTGGCTGTAAATTTTCCCAAAATACCCTTTGAAGCTGGGGGCTAAAAACTTTAAAGGCAAAAAAAGGGAGGTCAGGAAAGAATTTGGGGTAGTGATACAATTTGGGACTCCAGAAACTGCCAAGCAACGTTTAAAAAATTAAAAAAACCCCAGGGAACTGGCCCCCGAAGGAAAATTGAAGAATGGAAGGGGCTGATCCTGTTGCATTGTCGTGGGCTATTAACGAAAACACGAGGGCCCCCCATAAAAAAATAATTGGGGTGAGGGAACTTATTTTGATAATAGGCATTTGCATTGGGTCTTGGATTTACTTATAGCAAAATTTTTTGTGGGGTAATGTTTGAACCCCTTTGGGAAAGGAGGGAAAATGGGGGTTGGATGGTGCTTGGGGAAGCCCAAACCAACTGGTTCAGGAGGCATGCTGAATAAAGTTTCGCAAAACCGGAAAACCGTGACATTGGTATAAACATCCTCGATAGGAATTTGGGTTTTTTCCTTTTCTGAACCAGGGGTAATTTGGGGGCCCCAATCCCAGGGGTAAACCAAATTGTTCATGATAGGGAGGATAATAATTTATTTCGCCCCTTAAAGTTTTACACATATCCCCCTGGAATGTGTTTTTTTGTCCCATAGTGGGAGCTGGAATCAAAAATGGAAGGGAAAAAAAATTCCTCATTTTTTACCAAATTAGGTGACTACCCGGCATGTAGTAAAAGGTTCTATTTATATGGAACATATAACAATTCTTATGGGTAAAACCACCCC
>CAOKZL010005387.1:0-11617 GCA_948472985.1 Iguana delicatissima | reverse complement strand
CGGTTTTCTTTAAAACTCCCAGTGAAACCTTATCATTAGTCTGACGCCATGAAGAGATGTCACGTTATCTCTATTGTTGAACTGTTAGGAGGAGTCTGACATGCAGAGGATAAAAAGAAACAGTCATGCATTGGAAGACTTCCATCTCACTAGCAGGCAATTACTACTATAAAACCTGACTTTTTTACTTTCTTTCTGCCCCTGCTTCTATGTTCCCACAAACGTAAGTTCCTCTATTGCCTAAGAAGGACTTCAAAAGCCAATGAAATATTTGGATGGTATTTGAAGAGCAGATGACTTGTTGCTATGGCCTAATTATATCATTCCTTGTCCAGTTAAGTGGGGAGACACGGACTCAACCTTGCTCAGGGCTAGTTGGACTTGGTTGGTGGCATGTTGGAAAAGGAGAACTTAGATTCAGATCAATGGTGGATGGTGATTCCCATGTCAGAAGGATGGTGATTCTACTTTGGACCTTAAAAGAGCCATCCCAGATGCTCAATCCATTTTGGGGATAGAAGGGCAGCACTGTGGATACCTCCTTTATAGCTCTGACTAAACTCTAGTATAGACTCACTGTTCCATTGACTCAGAGGCTGCAGCTGCCACTTATTCAAAACTTTGTTCTGCTGTGAAACAATGTACCTCTATGCAGCTGTCTCTAAATCGAAGCTACTTGCAGGATAGCTTACATTTCACCTTTGACCTCCATACACAGAATAAAAGCAGAAGCTGAAAGAACACAAGCAGAAGAATCACAACTTTTTTGAACACTAGTAAGGATTTGCACTGAAATTAAGCCTAATGTAGGAAAAAAAATTTTGGTGGCTTTTTTTTTTTTTGAAGGTGGTTTTGACAACTGTCAGAATCCACACTGGGACTTGTAGTCCAAAGAAGTAACTTTCTTTGGCTTTGTAGCTTTTATATATAATTAACTATCCCTTCCAGGCATCCTGGAGTTAAGAACATTGCAGAGGGTTCCCTACACAAATAACCAACACCGTCTTTGCTCCTGACACAAGAACAAGCAGCAGACTGTTCCAGCCCTCACCTTTAAATGAGATTTGAGGGGCAGATTATCTGCCCCCTCCCTCCTTGTGATCCATCATTTGAAATACCCTTCATCTCCTGAGATCAGCACACCACAACCGGGTTGGCACTGGAGTTGGGCTGAGTAACCTGCCTTTCTTTTTAAGGTCACCCTGAGTTTTGACTTAATCTCCACCCTGCTCACACTACCTGCTGTTGTGACCTAAATACAATAAGAAAGCCAATTAAGTCCACACACACACACTGACCATCTGGGCTTTTTCTGTTGTATGGAATAGTTTTAGGAGGAAAAAAAGTGGTCTTCAATACCAGTTGGAAGAGAGACACCCAAGACATCTACTTAACTTCCATTATGCATGTGCATATATACCTTCAAATTGGCTTCTGACTTATGGGAATCCTTTGAATTTCATAAGGTTTTCTTTACAAAGTAATTACTCTGAAATAGAGCCTACAGCACCTAGTATTCATTGACAGTCTCTCATGTAAACACTAAACTGGGATGACCCTGCTTAGCTTCCAAGTTCAGGTGGGATCTGGTGCCTTTAGGATATTTAGTCATGAAGGAATGCTAAGATAGAAAAAGCAGCATGAGATCAAGATAGCAGAAGGATAGTCAGACATCCTCTCATGACTTGCTTATTTATAAATTCTTCCTTCCTCGTAGAAGGGCAACCCAAACCGCACTGTGGCATAGGGGAGTGCAATTTCCTTTTTTAAAAAATGAACAACATGATCCACATTAGGGCTCAAAAAGGTTACTTTTTATGACAATGGTCCCAGAACTTCCCAGCCAGTATCATCACTAGACAACCAAAACATAACATCAGAACTGTTTCTATTTGCTTGTATTAATGGATTTTCTGTCCTACGTTAAAAGAATAACTTTAATGAAAAGTACAATGTTTTTTGTGCAAATGAAAGTGAAGAATCATCCCAAAATGTAAACATTCCCCCTCCAGTTGCACACAACTGTCATAATCTCATCCAGTGGTGGGGCAAAGTGTGAAAACTTTTCCTCTCATGCACAACAAACAATTCAAGGTAACGCATCTCTTATGACATTGCTGCTTACCTCCAGGAATAGATTTAGCTAGTGAATCAACCTAAGGTGTTTAAGACATGCTGCCATGGCAGCAACCTACAGTTGTTGTGAAGATAAAACAGAAGAGAATCATGCACACTGTCTTAAACTCATTGAAATACAATGATGATATAATAAGAAATTATCTTTGAACTTTTTAGAAAAGTCTTCTGAAACTATAAGATAGGTAAATGGTAAGCTGTTCAATGAATCACTGTAGATACTTTGGCTCCTGCTGAGATATCATGACTGTTCCTTTAGAGAACTGAAATATATACCATAGCATTATTTCTAGAGAAATAGCCTTTTCTTTGTTTAATTGAATCTGTAGTACCTAGTGAAACAGAGAGAGATTATTCAGGTACCCTACAATATATGGTAAAAATATACAGCAAGAAGGTGGTTAATTTTCCATTTGGTGAGCACAGGATGTGTGTAGATCATAAGATGAAGTCAAGCTGCAGGAAGTGATTAGTGATACCACGCAAGTATAGAGCTGACATTTTCCTCTTTAGCAAAGTGCTGAGAATCATGAAAAGAAAGTAGCAATCTGTATTTAACTTCAATTACTTGCTTCAGGTGGCATGAGCCATTAAGTGTAAGGCTTGTTTTCTAGTAGTACAAGTAAATGGAAGGATGTAATATTTCAATGCTACCTATGGTGGTCCTCTGTGATATTTAGTAGCACAACCAGTCTCCCTGCCCATCAGACAGATAAGACACAGGGAATATAGACATTGGATCCCAAAAGTGGTACTCTGAAAAAGCACCAGTTAAGATATCAGTAGCAGAGCATGTAGGAAATGAATGGGGATGAGAACTGGAGACAGTGAAGGTGACTGGAAGACATTACAAGAAAGGACTGTGACGCGTTGAAGACTCTTGAGCCAAGATCCTATATCAAGCAGGTAAAGTACAATGATCAATCCATGAACTTTTCTGTCCTCCTTTCTTCCCCAACTTCTGTCAAGCCCTGGGAGGTGCCATTGCTTCTGGTTACTGGTGGGAGGGATACCGTGAGGGAAGGCATGAGGGTACCCTTGTGGATGGAGAGCAACTTGCTCTTACTTCCCATCAAAGCCCAGCTTAGCCCAGCTGCTGCTGTTTCATCGGAACTGCCCATTCCCACCCCTCTTTCCACTGATAAACAGCAGTCCTGTGTGCCCTTTCTGAAAAGAGACATCTGTGTGAGTAAGACATGCTTATATATCTCACTAAAAGGATCACATTAAAGTCTATAGTATTGATTGTCTCTGTCATAGCTTCACAAGTGAAACCTAGACAAATGAAAATAAGGGAATCCTAGGGAATATTTTATTTTTCAAATTGATTGATTAATTTTAGCTACCTAAAATCTGTCCATACCCTGTAGCATCACCTTCAGTGAATAGGTGGTAAACATTCCTATCCTTCACTAGAGAAGAAGCTGGAGGTAGGCCAGGAATGACTATTTCTCCACAGCATTTTTAGGCACTTCCACATATTCAGGAATATCTATTTCTCCACATCTCTTCCCTCTGCATGGTCCCCAAAATCTTTTAACAGTTGACAGAAAGAAAGAGAAGGGGAAAGGCTGGATGAGCACACTAGCATGTGAAAAGAAAAAAAATAAAGTGTGTGCAGTGGGGCAGGCAAGAACGTATAGTGAAGTTGGGTATTTCTGGTGAAGTTGGGTATTTCTAGATTGTAATAAATTAATCCATTCAGCATATTTCATCAGATTACATGAAGTTACTCATATACCACATTATTAAAATAAAACAAATTTAAAGACTGTTTACTTTTAAAAACTAGCAGATCTGTGCAAGTTGAAACACTAAAGTGTAACACCACATTTAATTTGTGTTTGTATAACTGTTAAGGCTATAGTGAACTATGATTTAATAACACAGTTGAATGTTATGTGCCACAGACTTCACATATTCTCAGTGTTACCCTTCATATTTAGCAAAGACACACATTTAAGCAGGACACATTATAGCTATGTGATAATCTAGTATGTTGATTTATTCATCTTGTTCAATGAATTGAGCTTAGATTTTGGAAGCTTTCTAAGTAAAGTAGGCAACGTTCTACAAATGCTTCATCTCACCCTTTGAGGAGGAATACTGTAGCCTAGACTTGATTATCCACATTATACTGACATCCAAAGTTGGCTGCCATAATTCATTATACAAAGAACTGCCTTTGAAAACCTCTTAGAAATTTCAAAATACAGTTCATTTATTTGGAAATATCTAATTTAAAGGATTATGAATTATATAGGACCCATTTTATCAGTTTTAATTAATTCACTGGCTTACTGTCATTTTGAGGATGCAATTTGAAGTGCTGGCATTACTTATGAAACATCACATGGCTTAGAGCCAGGATATCCCAAGTACTACCTATGTGGTAGGAATCTGCACATTATTTTCGAGAGAACAAGTGCTCTTTCCTGCAGAGGTTAGATGGTAAACAGAAGTATTCCTTGTTGCTGAAATGCTCAGCATCAGTCTACCAGAAATATAATTTTTTTCATTACACATTAAATGAAAACGACTTTTTTTAAAAAAAAAACAACTCCTGACCTTAAGGTGGCAAGGATTTTTTTCGTCCCTTTCTCAAAGACAACCTGCCAGTAATGAGAATGTTAGTAGAAAATAGTTAATGTTTAATTAATCATTATGCAGCCAATAAAATCTATTTCAATTACATTTAAACATATGTATGTATGTATGTATGTATGTATGTCATCTCTTTCTCCTAATCAGGCAGTGGCAGAGCTTGGAGTGTGGGGAGGGGAGGCGGGCGGGGGCATGGCCACAGTGATGGGGAATGGCCAGAGCACACAGGGGTGTGGCTACAGGTCCAGCCACCCCAAAAACATTGCTGCCCAGGGCGAATTGTCCCCATCACCCCGCCATCCCTATGCGACTGCATACAGGACATTGGAAATGATAAAGTGCAAGTATTATATTTATCTTTAATCTCCATTTCCATTCATGGCCTGTACTAGTACCCTTATCAGAACCAAGCTGGAAAATGACTGCTAATTTCCCTAACCCACCGCCATCCCTGCCTTGAGCTTTACAGGGAAGGAAACAGCTGCATACATTTTTGAAAATCCTATCTCATCTATTCCATCAACTCCCTTTCTTTTACTTTTCTTTTTCCTCTCCCCTATAATATCATCTCTTTAGCCTCTCCCTTTCTTTAATGTATACATTTCTACATGGCTGCCAGCAAAAGTCCCAGGATTAAGGGCCTTAGAATTCTGTTTCTTCGGACAAATGAGAAGCTTCTCATCAGTGTCTGGCGTGAAAGAATCCACACATGAAAAGAAGATCATCAGCCATCCAAACTGCTTCTTCTACTTGTTCATTTAAAGTCTTTAATCTTAGAATTAACAGCTGTCATACATTAATCATGAATTAAAATAAGGATTTCCCTAGTCATTTGTATTTATTAAAGAACTAGCTGGAAAGTATAGAATATGTTAGTTTTCAAAGAAATAGCAGTGTTAGTCTGTGGTTGCATAACAAGAAAAAAGGGAAAGGAAAGAAAAATCTAGCACCACCTTGACGTTAATATTAAAGATGCTACTAAATTACTCCCTCCCTTTCTCTTTTTCCATTGTAAAATGTGTTGATACTTGAGCACAGTCTCTCATACAGCTCCTCTCAAATAGGCAATCAAAAAGTTTAAAAATTAATTTAATGTAGTTGCTCCTTTTCATTAGGAGTCATAGATAACTGATTTTTGGTAGCTAATTACTATCACAGTAATTTGTACATCTGTGAAACCAATTTTTGTACATTTAAAACTATAACAAGTGCCATTTTCTTGCATGGATTATTCCAAAGCAGAAGCACTCTCTTTCATTCTTTCTTTCTTTCTTTTACTTGCTCTATGTACCTACTTAGCTCCAGAATAGGTAAAGACACCAGGCATGTTTGTCAAATTGCATAAAGCATACTGGGTCAAAAGCACTTGGTGCGAGGCTCTCGTGAAGGATGAGAGATTTCTTGCAAAGACTAGAGAATCTTCAGCAGGCTGTCTTATCATGTCAGGATGGTCTGCACTGTCTGTAAAAAAAGACATGAGTGAAACTTATATCCAAGTCTATACCCACAGTACCTACTCTTACAGGTTCCATGAACTAGACAAAAATTGTTTGACTCTCCTTGTTATTTTAATTTTTAATCGACTGCTGTCCTTTTTTTGCATGTGTGAGGTACCGTTTTAGACTTCCTTAGCTTTACTACTTTGACTTTATATTTTAATGTTCTGCTCTGAGTTTGAATGACTCACTGCTGGCTTTGGGTGCCTTGTTAGTATATTCAGCTCTGATTTGTGTTTTCTTTGTTGTTTCAATGCTATTTTTACCCATTATATGAACAGCTTTGAAAAAATATTTTTGACAAGGCAGATTTTTTTTTTTTAAAGTATGTATAATTTGTTGTTTGCTTAGTTCTCAGTTAAGAATTTCAAGTTCATCTAAGTGGTGTTCACACTTTTGAGACACCTGTGAACTGATGGCAACTCCATGAACTCCATGAATTTCACAGGGTTTTCTTAGGCAAAGAAGACGCAGAAGTGGTTTGCCAGTGCTTCCTTCTGACATATTGCAAACAGCACCTATTATTCCTTGGCAGTCCCTCCTCCAAGTACTAACCAGGCTTTACCTGGTTTAGCTTCTATTATTAGATGGGATCTGGTTATTTTAGGGCAGTGTTTCTCATCCCCATCTGCCCCCCGGGACTCCCCAGGATATTCCAGTGGAGGGGGGGCCACAGAAGGAAGTGAGAAGAAAATAGAAAACTGACCTAGAAAAGAATACAGTTGGAAAAAGGTTGAGAAACACTGGGGTATTTAAGTTTTCAGCTAAGTTGTTGTTGTTAACCACTGTCAAGTCAACTTTGACTTATGGTGAGTATATGAATGAGGACCTACAAGTCACTCTGTCATCAACAGCTCTGCTCAGGTCTTGCAGATTCAGAGTTGTGGCTTCCTTGACTGAGTCCAAGGAAGAATAATGTTGAACACTTATGCATAAAGAGCAAAACAGCCAAAAAAATCTTGAATATTTTGCTTCCCTATGCATACCACACCAAGTATAAGGAAACTTTCCTTGTACTTACTCATTCTCCATTCCAACACATCTCACCTGAGTTTAATGCATTGTATACAGCTCATGTCTCTTGCCAGATGGGGCCAGTTCCCAGAAGTTCCCCACCTGGACCACTAGGTTCTTTTTCTATATAGGGATGGAACACACATACACAATTGAGAAATGGTGGAAAAATAGGCTTTTTTCCCCAAGTGCTGGGAAACCTCAATGAAGAAAATCCTGGACAGGCAGGAATTTTTAGCAATTTGGAGATTACTCTGCTTGAAAAATGCATATTTTGTCTGTGTGTGCAGAAAATGGCCTTTTCTCAGTGAAAAATAAGTTTGTTGCACAGAAACCAATATTTGGAGTGCAGAAAACAACTTTTCTGTGCAGGAAATAATGGGTGGCATCCCACTGGGAAGTTAGCCAACTTACCATTGGACAAAAACAAATTGCATCATTGTGTCATATTCATATACTCAGAAGGGAATCAGAGATGCAACTATGCCATCAAGACGATAGTGCAAGTGGTGCTTGCAGCTTGGCCGTTGTCTATAATGTGTCCTGATGTACAACATTTCCTGCTGTAGATGAAACTAGAAATTAGGTTTTGGCCAATTGTCAGCCTTATAGCCACACTGAACAATCCATTCAGCAGCAACATACCAAGCCCAAATAAAAACTAGTAGCCAAATAAGAGAGATATTTTTTTAAAAATGTACTATACTTAGCAGAAGCCTTCAATCAGGCAAGACCAAACATGCCTGGTGTGCAAATATAACCAAAATGTTGATTTAAAAGTCCCATTTTAAAATAACTTTCTTGGTTACCTGATTTCATGGCACTGGCTGAAATCTCAGGGAAAAGTTATACTTCCCTGCCTCTCCAGGAAAGGAGACAAATCTCAGAGTGAGCAGTATTGGAAAACAGGGGGAAGGTTGTATGTGGATAGTTTTGAAAAGTCTGGTTTTAAAGCCTGGGCACCAGGGCTTCTCACCCAGCACCAGGACTCACTAGATCAGCATGAACTGTTCTATGTGTGTTATGTTTGTGTATTATGTAAAGATGCACTAAAAAATCAGAAGCAATGAGAAAGGTATGAGAAGAGAAATGGTGGATGCATGTACTTGGGTCTATCATGCCATGTGGACAAAGCAGGGAATAGACCATCAGAATGTTGATTCATGGGAGATGTTCTTGAAGAAGCTCTGGCAGCAGTAGCCCAGGAACTTCCACAAACCTCAGCTGCACAAGATCTAGAAAATCTCCCTGTGTGTCATGCACATTGTAGGTTAGATGTAGAATCTGACCCTATGAAATTCATAGAGTCACCATAAGTCAACAGGCAACTTGAAGGCACATATACACACATAGCTTCACAAGGACCCATCCCTGCTCTTAGGTTTTGGTTCTAAAATGGCACGTTGCTGATTTGGCAACCATATAGTGGTATCCTATCTAGCCCCCTTGAGAACATATAGCCACCACAAGATATTTCAGAGAACCTGTCTTCCAGTTTAAAAAAGAGATCTCCTGCTCACCAGTGTCTCACAGGAAGAAAGTTCATCCTTATTTTCTCCATCTATTTCCATAGATAAGAATGCAAAGCTTGCTTCTGTTGCAGAAATGTGGGCACTCATATGTCGTTGGCCCATGGTTTGCTTCATCTCTCATCATTGGATATGCTGACTAGGTCTGAAAAGAGTTGTAGTCCAACAAAACCTAGAGGGCCACAATGCCCATCCTGTTCTAATGACTGAACATCACAGAGTCCAAAGTCTAGTGCAGTTCAATTTCATGGGTTCCCCAAAATCATGTACTGCTGCACTTATATCTTAAGAAATGGAATTTAATGACTAGAATCACATATTTCACTTTTCTTCCATGGGTAGCTTGACAGCTGTCAATATACTCATTTCTAAATAGGAACTGTTGCATACAATAATAATAATAAAAAATTTAATATATGTTCCTGAAGGTTTTGGAATAGATACTCAAAATGCATGTCAGAAAGTGAACACTCACAATACATGGGGTGAAAAAAACCAGCTACACTTAAGAAAAGCTCTTTAGAATAACTACAGACTGATAATTAGCATTTTAAAACATTTCTAGTACTCCTTTATATTTCTTCTGTTCTCATTTCCTCCTATTCCTATTATGTATCTGATGAAATGTGTTAGTTATAATTTTTTTCTTCTTTTGAAAATTTTTAAGAGTTATTTTCTCTTATCAGGAGCTCCTATCACTTAATAATTCTCTGTTCTTCCTTTTCAGTTATTCTGAAAGTTTATTCTTTTTTTAAAAAAAAATATCTGTGATAAATATAAGGCTGAGGATATGAAAGTATCTTTTTCTAGCTAAAGACTGTAGTTTCAAAGTGATTCTGCTTATTTTCACTAGTGGAATGATTTTTTTCTCTCTCTCATAGGCTTTAGTATTGTGTATTTGAAGAGAAAAAGTTATGCTTGTTTTATGAACAATTTTATGTTTGCGTCATTCTTAACTTTGTTTCCAAAACTGATTCGTATTGTTTTTTTTTAAGCTTTATCAGCTTTGGAAGTAGAAATCTCTAAAAATGTTCTTCATTATGTAGGTCTTGTTATACCTAATAGATAACACTTAAATCTGTGAAAGTAACCTCTTAGCTTTCCATTACCTTTTCACTTCATTCTCCATGCACATCTGTTAGGCTCTGCACTGCTTTTGAACAAGAGAAAACCTTCCCATTGAAATATAAACCACCTCTAGAATTTGTAGAGAACACATTCTCAGAGCAGTCGTCACTAGGAAGTCAATGTCTGTGTGCCCTGTTTTAGTATATACAATTACTTAGGTGAATTGAGAAAGCTGCTGGATTCTGTGTCAAGCTGTTTGTACATCTAGCTAAATATTGGAGGGAATTCTCTTGTGGGTTTATATTAGTGTAACAGGGAGTTGCAACAGAATAACAACTTCTTCAATTCTTGCACAAGCTAGTATCCAGTACCTCCTTGTGCAATGTTTTACCTGACTGGACAATGGTGTTAGCACTGGATAGAGCTTTCTCCCCCTCCCCAATGGACATTGAATAACTTCAGAAGTACATGGGAGTGCACAAGAAACCTTCCTCACATTGTTACACAGCTGGCCTTTTAACCCTCCCACTCCTCTGTGTACTTGTAAACCTCTGCTCTTTGCCAACTCTAGATAAGTACCCAATCATTGGCCATTTCCGCACTACACTCTTATAACGCGATTACTCCACTTTCAGCATCCTATGGTTGGCCCCTCCCTAAACTGCAAACCCCAGGATTCCATAGGATGTTGAAAGTGGAATAATTGCACTGTAAGAGTGTAGTGCAGAAATGGCCATTGTGTTACCCTGATTTCTGAGGGTCCTGTGAGGGACACCTAAATGCTCTCCAAATTATACAAGTTGGGGAAATTAGTCAAAGAGTACAAGTTAGCACTGCGAGAGGTGGGGCAATGGAGCGAGATCTTTTACTCAGTGTCTACAGGGTCAGGCCCAGTTAAGGAGCAAACAGAAGTGAAATAATAATTGGTGTTTTATTAAAATACAATCAAACAAGTGTATGCAACACACTCACACAGATAACTAAAGAAATAAAGGTTGGAGTTGGATAGAGAGATTTTAAGAGGAGGTTTTTGGTATGGAAAATACTGCACCTGTTCTGAAGCCCGGGTAGTCTGAAGATAGAGATTGTGGATATGAAGATTCTCAGTACGTGGGACTGAGGGGAAGGCTCGCCAAGCAAAGCAGCAGCAAGGTGGTATGGAAGTCGGGAGCGATCCAAGGAAGCTCTCAAAGTCAGGGTTTCTTATAGGGGAAAATGTGGCTGTAGGCTAGTCCGTACTTGGGGAAAACAATGAGTTTTGGGTTGGAGACAAAGCCTCCGAAAGGTCAGAATTTAGCATGATTGAGTTAAGTCCAAATTGTCAATAGAGTAGCCAGTATGCAAACGTGGAGTGCTTGACGCTTGAGTATTTGGCTCGTCAAGCTACCTGCTCGGGGCAGGGAGTTCTTTGTAAGTAGCGTGCATACATAATGAGGGTACTTGCCTTGAGGTCTCCCAAAGCGGTAGTTTGGTTATTTCTGGCCAGCCTGTATTTGTTTTGAATATTATAGTGATTAGCGACTGATCCTGTTTGCATGCTTGTCCGAGGGCGTTGCAAGCATGTGGGAAGGAATGGGTAAGGAAGGCCAAATTATTGATATCAAAATGATATCCCCAAGTCTGGCTAGAAATTGCGGTAACAATTGTCTTCTCTGACTTGCAGAAGCTGCCAGTATATCAAGTAGAGGGTTTTCATATTACCTACTACCTGCTATTTTTTTTTTAAATAGATGATATTAAAACAATATTAGGGACTGAATCTGGGACCAT
>CAOKZL010005386.1:0-11079 GCA_948472985.1 Iguana delicatissima | reverse complement strand
ACACCAAAGGGTGCCATAGGTACATCCCAAAAACCCATGGCCCCCCCCCTTGGGATGGTTTAAACCCCAAAACCTTTTCCCCCCCCAACTCCCCCCCAGGGCTCCCCCAAATCGCACAGAAATATTTAATCCCCTTTCGGTTGATAGGTGTCCCCATCTGGCCTGTACAGCTCTGATTTGTCAAAAAAAAATGCCATTGTGTGGAATAAAGAAACCCCCAAGCCCTGCCTCAGGGTTTTGCAAATTTCCCGGTTTTTGCCGGGGGAAACCCCAAAGGGGCCCGGGGGTTTCACCCCCCCCACCCCACACTCTTCTCTAAAACCAGTGCTGACCAAGCAATGGAAGGTGGGGCCATGTGTCTTGGATGTGCTGCATGTCTTGAATGGCCTGAAGAATCAAGGCCTTGCCTTTAAAAAGTTCCAAGGTCTTTCCCCCCGGGGAATTTTCAAGCATGTCAGGCCAAGGGGGCCCACAGCTCTCTCCAAAGGGGGGGGTAAAAAAACCGGTGACCAAGGCCCCCTGCCCACCCATTGTAGGGAAGACCAATCCCCCAATGCCAGGTTCGAGCCCAGGGGAGCCACGGCATGGGGGCCCCCCCCCAGAAAATAAAAATGTGCCCAAAGATCAGCACTCGCTTCCTCCCCGAAGCGGGTTTCGTTCTAAAAAGACAAAAAACCTTAGCGCTGTTGGACGGCCTAACATAGCACCGAAGGCCGGAGACTTCCATCTCCCAATCCTCTGAATATCCCCGGGCCCTTGACCCCAGGCCGCAGGGGAAGCCCCCCCTATGCGAAAAAAGGGTGTGAAAGTTAAAGCCCTGTGGACCCAAATGAGCTAAAGCCTTCTTTGTTTATGGTCCAGAATTGGTACCTGGTAAGTGGTGACTTATCAGCATGAAAAAAAAGGCCCCCCGTGTGTTTTGGGCAGCAAATGTAAGCTCTGATAGCTCTACAGGGCATATGCCGGGTCAGAGCACCCTTATGTGACTACACGCCCCCCTTGGTCCCGGGCCGTTTGGACCCCTTATGGGGAAGACCTTTCCCCCAAAGCCCCCCCCAGGTCAAATCCCCAAATTCCAACGCCCTGGCCCCCACTGGTCCCTTTTGCCCCTTTACTAACCCCGCCCCCGAGCCCCCAAAAACTGTAAGAGCCGTTGCATGAAACAATGTAGCCTTGGACGGCGAAGAGCATAAACCCCCCACGCGTACCCAAACCCCTTTAATGTTTGGGGGAAAAGGGTGTTGCCGTCCCAAACCGTCCCCCTTTTGGGCCAGTTTACCCTTCCCAAAAAATGCGGACCCCAAAATAACCCCGGAAGGTTAGGGAAGCCCTTTAACTTTTACCCAAAAAACCAGGGCCGGGTAATCGAGATCTAAAAAGATTGCGGAGATAAAATTAACTTGCTCAAGGGCAACACAAATTGCAAAATATGATCCACCGGGGTTTGGCCAAGGTCCTGAACCCCTTTCCCCCCGAAAACTAGCAAATTCCTCAGCTACCTTAAATAGCTCTTTTTTGGGACTGGGGGAAAACATAAATTTTTGTGCACCTCACCCCGCCAAGGGTCCACAGCTCGGGGGGCATTGATTCTGGAAGAGGTGCTGCAGGGCGTTTGGGCCCTCTCTGAAATGTCCATCCATCACAAGTAGGTTCAGCAAAGGATTAGTTCAACAAAGCACCAGGTGTAGTTGATCCAACTATGTTTAACCAGAGATGACTCCGTTAATGGCACCTGCTGAGGCTTGCAGGTCTTCCTTTGATGAAAGAGTTAATAACCTGCTGAGGGTAGAGCACAAAATGGACACAGTGGCATTCGCCACTCAGTTCCCCAGTGATTTTAATTTTGGGTTTTCTGGGAAGGAGTTTTTGTCAGGCCCCCTCCCAGGGATCTCAGGCCTCTGTCCCCTACCCTGAGAGTTCCAAAACTTTTGGAATGGCATCGAAAGCAGCTGCAGGGCATCCCTAACTTTGATTTCTTGTTTAAAGAGGATCGGGTAATTCCTTGTTGGCCATCACCATTCAGTCCAATTGGGTTTCCTTGGCTAACGAAACAAGGCCCTGCGACCCCTAGTGGCATCGCATAGCGTACAAGAACGTCCGACACTCCTCGGCCAAGTTCAAAGTTTAAGTACGTGCAATTCCTTGAAGATAGCCTACGCTCCAAAGGGGAATCTGTACCGTGTCCAAATCAAACCCTTTGCCTGCGGGTAGTACAGGACTGATTCTTGGGCCTTCTATGCCAGAAATGTAGCTCTGCGCAGGGCCCTCTGTTCTGTAGCAAAGGACACCCAACTCACCCATAAGAGATGTGGAATGGCCAACAGAGAAACACACTGCCCTCAACTCGCTCGACGAACAACAAGAAATTATCCAGGTAATGCACTATGCCCGAGGCCTGATTTTTCTTCTTCAAAGGTGTACGCCCAAAGGCAGAACACGACACTGAGCATCCCATAGGAAGGGCACGATCACTAAAACTTCCTTCAAATGAAAACCCAAAGCAAATCAGTGGGTGAATGGAGCAGGGGAAAGCCGACTTGATGTCCGATTTAGCCAATTCTGCTCCTACCCCTGCCTACGCACCACTAACTGCTGCATCAAAGGAAGTGTACCTGACCGACAACTCAGCAGGGATAGCATCATTAACGGAGTCTCCTCTAGGGTAAGACAAATGGTGGATCAACCTAAACTCACCTGGTGCTTTCTTAGGAACTACATAGGGAAATCCTAACATTGGGAGTGGGAGGCTGATCAAAGGGCCCAAAACCCTGCCCTCTGCTACCTCCTCCTAATTTTTTCCCTTACTACGTGCTCTTTACCTATAACTGACCTAAGGTTACTAGCCATAAAGACCTAAGGCCCCACACTAGGAATCCTAAAACCTTCGGGAAAACCCTCCAACAATTGTGCCCAGCTCGGTTCGGGTAACCCGGAGCCAGGCAAGCAGCCTATCCACCTTAATTGGGCTGGACCCCTTTTTGAACCAAAGTCTGAGGTCCAGGTCCCCGTTTTCCACCTCCTTCCTTGAACCTGTCCCTCCTTCTCCCCTTTTTGCAGTTGCGGGCGGAATGCGGTCCCAGCAGATCCCGCAAAGGTGCTTGTATCTACAGGGCGCCTGGCACAAAACCCTTGGGTCCCAAACTCCCAGCATAATTGTGTCTGCTCCGGCAACCCCGGGCGGTTAGCCTCCAGATTATTAATCCGACCAGGTGTCCTGATTGTACCTCTCCCGAAAACAGGGCGAGCCGGTGTTAATGTCTGCATCCACAATTCTGTTATGATCTTGTCCAACGCAGGTTGGGCTGCTTTGCAGCCCGCATCCTAAAATTTCATCATAATGGAGCCATCCATTCCCTGCAAAATCAACTGGGCCCTGAAATCATATTCAAATACACCAACATGAATGTGCCCTAGAAGGCTGGGCCTTAACAATAACATCCATGTAAATAAGATAGCCCTGAAACAATTATTCCAGTTCTATAAACCTACGGTTCTTTAATTTCTCCTTTTCAGTTGCATCCAGCTGTCCTTCTCCTTTTTGTCTAACTCCCGATACAAAAGAGAGAACAAATCAACATATTCCCCCTTTTCGATCTTCTCAATCTAGCAGTGGGAGGTGTTCATCCAAAACCCCTAACTGCCCTCAGCCCCCGGGGATCGGGGCCCACAGCCCTGTCCTTATCCTTATCTGACTCGCGTGATCCAGCAACCACTGCCTGCGTAGAACCCTGGCCTCCTGGGACTGGCTTACCTCCCCTTTCCTGCTGCTGTGAGGGTGAACTATTATCCCCTGAGGCCAAGGGAAGAGGATGCCAAGGGTGGGAAACCTCCAGGAGGGGCCCACACCATGTTCCTCGGGGGGAAAGGGAAGGTCCATGGCCATGCCAACCAACATTGTAAACCCCCAGCCCCCATACTCACCCGATACTTCCCTGTCGCCTTCCCGATGCCCAGGTTCCCAAATGTTGCGTGGCGCAGCCCAAACTTGTTCCCGGCTCTCTGGACACGATTTTTACTCAGCCCTCGCCCACTCTGTCCTTTTCAATGGCATTAACCGGCCAGAATCTGGTTAATTGCACGCACGGGCATGGGTACTGTCTGCTTCACTTCCCCACCCGTCCCGCTGGACTCCTGTTCTTCTCAATAGCCTGGAGCTTCTCAAAGATGGCAGCCACCATACTCGAACCCATCCTCATCCAAGATGAGGCCACTGGCACCAAAGCTGAGGATGCCCAGCATGCTTGGGCCTCTTGGCGGGCGTGACCCCCCCCTGGCTGCACCCCCCCTTGGCCGGGGTGGCCTTCTTGGGGGCTGCTTGTTTCCCCCAAGCCCCTGGACCCCTGTTTAGGGGCCCTTTTGGGACCTTTAAAAAACCCTCAGTAACCCCGCAGGCCCCCGTTTTAAGCCCCAGACCCCCCTGTTTTTTTCCCCGGGGCCCTTTCCCCCTCCCCCCTTCCCCTAATGCCCCAAAGGGAAAAAAGCCCCCTTGGGGCCCGGCTGCAGACAAAAAAAAAAAACAAAAAAAAAACCCCCCTGCCGCCTCAACAGTACCTACGAAAACGGGGGGCCAACAGGAGGGGGGGTTGAATGCCATTTAAAAAACCCCCATTCCCCCCTTTTTCCATCCGCAGGCCCCAAAAGGCCGGGGGGGAGGGGATCCTAAGGCCTAGTTTCCCCCCAGCCACCCCCCCCCTTTCCCCTTTACCCGGGGGCCCCCCTTTCCGCCCTTCTCGCCCTGTGGCCCAAGGAGGGGGGGGGACCCCGGGCGCTCCGTTTCCAAATTTCCAGCAAGGGTTCCCCCCCCAAGCCACAGCCGAGGGGAAAACCCCAAGGGCCCGATGCCTCCAGGGGGTGGAGGGGCGGGGGGGGGATAACCCCGTTCCCGCCCCGGGGGTAACCGCTGGGGCCCGCTAAGATGGCGCCCGGCCCAAGGTCGGCTGTGCTCCAAGCAGGGGGACGTCTGTCCTCCTCGCGGGAATTGGGGGAAAGAGGCTGGGGGGGGAGGCGGGCACCCCAAAAATAAAACCTTGGCGCCCCCCCCCCTTCAACCTGTGCTCTCCTTTAAAGGGAGGACGGCAAATGGCTTTCCCCCCCACCCCCCCCTTTTCACGTGGGTGTGGGTGCTGGATTTGTAAAAGTTTTTCTTTTTTTAATCACTGCAAGATTCACCCATCCAAGTCATTGGCTCGGCAAAGCCCTTTAATGTCCTTCAGTAAATCATTTTTTAAAGCTCACTGATGAAAAAAGGAATGCTTTCAGTCTTATTTTAGCACACATGAATATTAATGAATTAGAAACATATGTTGCTTTATACATATTTAGTGTTTCAAAATAAATGCTTCCTATTGAATCTTCATGGTTATGAAGAAAGCTGTTAACATGCATGCTTTTAAAGAAGGTTGTCCGTTGGTGTCTTTATCAATGTCCTTTGGCTATGGACTTCAGCCCACTGTTTTCTTCAGCAAACAAAAACATTGAAAAAAATCTTTATGGCTCTGTGTGTGGGGGGGGGGAGAGAAAGAACACAAAAGAGGGGAAAGGGGGGCAAAGGCATGCTACATGTGGAGGAGATGGTGGTTTTATCCCGGATTTTTTTCTTTGGGGGTAGAGAGAATAAAGCCCATTTTTTTGGGGAAAAAATTACGAAAGGCTTCCTTGCCACATTCCTCCCAATTTTTAACCTTTTAAAGGAAGAAAGGAACAATGTTGAGGGGGGGAAACCAAATTTGAGAAGGGTTTTGAGCATTTTTCTCACTTACTGTAGCCAGTGGAAACCTTTCCCGCCCACAATGAAAAACCCTTGGGTGTTTTAACATTTTGAAGGGAGCTACTTTTTTTCAATAATTTCCTTTTTAAACATCCAGGGCCCTGGGATCTTGGGAAAGGTGGAAAAAAACATCAGCCTTCTCCAACAGGTGTTCTCCCCAAAGTATTAACGGGAGCTCCCACAGTCTCTCCCATTTGGGCCCTGTTTCCTGGGGCTGATGAGACTTGTCATTTGGAGGATTTATTTTGGGCCTTTTGCCCTCTAAATTAGTTTTTGGGACAAATGTGGTCACAGTTCATGACTGAAAACTGTGGTCTTTTTGCCTCTCTTTTCCTTGCCTTAATTCATGACTTCCTAAACTGCCCTTTCCTGTGATGTCCATACCAGAAAAATGGTTTAGCAATCACTTCAAACCCCGGGTTTTTAAATTTATGGTTGAGTATGACAGGAAACTGGGATTTTAAAAAAACCCCTTTTTGTGAAACATTCAAGGCATTTGAAAGGTGGAAGAAGGAGCATGAGGTGCACAATGAGTCCTAGTTAAATAAATTTAAGATTGGGGGTTTTTTAAGTCAAGTGTAAACCTGGCTTCTCATTTATCAGCTCTGCTGTTGTTCCATAGCTAAAAACTTTTGGAGATTCATGCTTTATGTCTCTCCACTTATTCTTTTTCAGGCATCCACATACATACTTTTTTTTTTTTTTTTTAGTAACCTCAGTTTTATATAACTGGTGTTGTTATTTGTGAGGCTGTGCAACTAAGACCACAGAGATTTTTGTAAAAAGGTTTCAGCCAAAAAACACCAAAAGAGAAGGGGGGTTTTTAAAAAAGCCCCAAGGTTTCCCCTTTTCCTTTTCGTCCCTGGGGGTTAAAATTGTTTTATTCCCTTAAAAGAACCAACACCAAAGGGGAAAAACAAACCCTTTTTTTATTTTTTGGTACCCCCCTTCTTAGAATATCAATCTGGGCTCTGGCCCCTGCACCAACAATTTGGGAACCGCAATTTGCATAAAAAAGGTACATATCTCTCAGATTCCCCCAAAAAATCTAAAACACTTGTTTCCAAAATGACTGACAAGGGAAAAAAAGGGGTTTAAAAGGGGGGAAACCCAAAAATGGTGGGGTTACTTTTTTGGGCCCACAAATCCCTGAAATTTTCCATCCCCCCCCCAAAAAGTAGTGTTTCTCATTTCCCCCTTTGCCCAACATCCGAAGCTACTTGCTAAATAAATTTTGATCTCTGTGGTCTTAGTTGCACAGCCTACAAATGAAAAAACACCAGTTATATAAAACTGAGGGTTTCTAAAAAAAAAAAAGGATGTGAGATGCCTGAAAAAGAATAAGGGGGGAGACATGCCCAAAAGCATGAACTCCAAGTTTTTTTGCTATGGGGAAAAACAGAGAGGGGTTGGGGATTTTACGAAAAAACAGCCCAATCTTAAATTTATTTAACAGGCACTCATTGTGCCCCCTATGTCCTTTTTTCCACCTTTAATCCTTAAAATTTTCCCCTAAAAGGGTTTTTTTAAAACCCAGTTTTTTGTCATTCCCCCAACCATGGGTTAAAACCCCCTTTTTTAAGTGATTGCTCAAACCATTTTTTGGTAGGACATAAGGGAAAAGGGGAAAAAAAGGAAGTAAAGAATTAAGGCAAGGGAAGGAGAAGACAAGAGCAGGGGCTGTAAACATTTGTACTAAAACTAAGTTTAGAGAGGCAAAAGGCCCAAAAGAGAGATCCTCCAAATGACAAGTCTCATCACCCCAAAACATTGGCCCAAAATAGTGAAAAACTGTGGGAGCTACCGTTCAATACATTAAAGAACACCTGTTGGAGAAGGCTGATGTTGTCTTTTCCACCTATTCCCAAGATCCCAGGGCCCGGGAATGAAAAGAAAAAAGGACCCCCAAAATGAAAAAACGCCGGGGTTTTTTCATTGTGGGCAGGAGGTTCCACTGGCTGACAGTAAGTGAGAAAAATGAAAAATAAGCCTCTCACATTTTTTTGCCCCCCCCTAAATTTTCCCTTTTTTCCCTTTAAAAGGTTACAAACCCGGGGAGGAAGGGCAAAAAGTTTTGGGGGAATTTATTCCCAAAAAACATGTGCTTTTTTCCCTTTTATCCCCAAGAAATACAAATCCTGATAAAACCACCATCTCCTCCACATGTTTTCCATCCCTTTTGCTTCCTCCCCCTTTTCCTCTTTTTGTGTTCTTTCTCCCCCCCCCCTCACACACAGAGCCATAAAGATTTTTTTCAATGTTTTTGTTTGCTGAAGAAAACAGTGGGCTGAAGTCCCTAGCCAAAGGGACTTTATAAAGACACCAACGGACAACCCCTTTAAAACCGCTGTTAACAGCTTTTTTTTTAACCATGAAGATTCAATAAAACATTTATTTTGAAACACTAAATTGTATAAAGCAACATATGTTTCTAATTAAATTTAAAATTATGTGTCTAGATAAGACTGAAAGCATTCCCTTTTTCATGAGGGCTGAAAACAAATGATTTACTGAAGGACATTCAATGACTTTCCCAAACCAAAATAGCTGAATCTTGCAGTGACTTAGACAAAAAGAACACTTTTAAAACCGAACACCCCCACCCACGTGAAGCGGGTGGGGGGGGCCCCGTGCCCCCCCTAAAAAGGGGGCCAGGTTTGGGAAGGGGGGGGGCCCAAGGCTCTTTTAGGGCCCCCGGGCCCCCCCTCCAGCCTCTTTCTCGGAATTCCCAAAAAACCCTTGGGGAACCGCCTTGGTGGCGGGCGCCAAAATTTTCAGTAGCGGTTACGACGGTGCGGGAACGGGGGGTTTTACCCCCGGGGCCACCTCCCCCTTGGAAGGATCGTTGGGCCCCTTTGGGAAATTTCCCCTTCGGCTGTGGTCCCGGGGGGGACAACCCTTTTGCGGAGTCGGCCAAACGGCACGCTGCCGGGATCCCTCCCCCTCCTTGTGGCGCAGCAGGGCTGAGAAGGACAGAGAGGGGCGCCCCGGGGGGAAGGGGGGGGGGCTCGGGAGGGGCTTGGGGGGTTGGGTCGCCCTCCCCCGCCCGGCCTTGGGTCCGCGGAGTGCAAGAGGGAGGGGGTCGGGTTTAGTAGATCGGCATTTGGGCCCCTCCCCCCCCATCCTCCCTTCCCCCCCCCCCCCCAGGGGTCCCTAGGTACTGTTGAGGCGGCAGGGGGTTGTTGTTTTTTTTTTTGCAGCCGGGCCCCCAGGGGGCTCCCTTTCCCCATTTGGCGAAGGGGGGGTGAACCCCCGGGTTAGGGGGCTTCAAAAGGGTGGTGACGGGGGGTTACTAAATTTGGGTTTTAAAAATCCTGGCCCCAGGGTCCCGGGGTTTGGGGGGGGAAACCCCCCTCCCCCCCCGGCGAAGGGGGCCCGTTTCAGCCAGGGGAGTCACGCCAGGGCCAAAGGCCCAAGTGCTGGGCATCCTCAGCTTTGGTGCCCCCCCATCTTGGATGAGGATGCGGGTTTTTGTGGGGGCTCCCCTCTTTTAGAACTCCAGGCTATTAAAAAAACCCCGGGGAGGGGGGGGAAAGTGATGGCAGAAAACCCCGGTTTACAATTAACCAAAAATTTTAAAAGGTTTAAAGTCCTTTAAAAAGGCAGGTGGGGGGGGGCTAAATAATCGTGTCCAGAGGCCGGGGGAACAATTTTGGGGTGCGCCACGCAACATTTTGGGTGGGCCATCAGGAAAGGCAACAAAAAGGAAGTATGGGTGGCTACGGGATTTCAATGTTGGTTGGGGGCCATGGACCTTTCCCCACCCCCCCAAAGGGTTGGGGCCCCCCTTTGGGGGTTTTCCGGCACCCTTGGCATCCCCTTTTCCCTTTTGGGCCCCAGGGGATAATAGTTCACCCTCCCGCAGCAGGAAGGGGAGGTAAACCAGTCCCAGGAGGCCACGGGTTCTACCCGGCAGTGGTTCTGGAAAGCGACAAAAATTGGCAACCCCCCCAAGGCTGAGGGGGAGTTAGGGGGTTTTTGGGTGAACACCTCACTACTGCTTAAATTAAAAATCCCCGGGGGGAAATTTGATTTGTTCTCTCTTTTTTTTGGGAGGGTTAAAAAGGGGAAAAAGGGGCAAGCTGGATGCAACTGGGAAAAAGGGGAAAAATTAAAAAAGGGCCCGGAAATTTTAAGGGAAATGGGAAAAATTTGGGTTTTTGGGCATTTATTTTTCATGGATGTTATTGTTAAGGCCCAGCCTTCTGGGCACTTTTCCTGTGGGTGTATTTGAATACGTTTTTCCCAGGGCGCAGTCTGATTTTGCAGGGAATGGGTGGCTCCATTATGATGATAAGTTTAAAGGGTGTGGGGGTGCAAAACAGCCCAACCTGCGTTGGGACAAAGGGTCTAACAGAATTTGGGGTGCAGTTTAAAAACCGGGTCGCCCTGTTTTTTGGGGGGGGGTCACAATCCGGCACCTGGGGGCCAAAATTTAAAAAGTCTGGAGGGGGGTAACCGCACCCCCGGGGTTTGCCGGAGCAGACACAAATTCGTGGGAGTTTGTTCCCGGGGTTTTTTGCCAGGCGCCCCTGTAGAAAACAAGCACCTTTGCGGGGTCTGCTAGGGAAACCCCATTCCGCCCCCAACTGCAAAAAGGGGGGAGGGGGGCAGGTTTCAAGGAAGGAGGTGGAAAACGGGGCCCTGGACCTCAGACATCAGTTTTACTAGGGTCCCGGCCCTTAAGGGGGATAGGGTGCTTTCCCAGCTGTGTTATCCGGGCCCCGCTTGGCCAAAACCCGTTGGAGGGGTTTTTCCCCGAAGGTTTTAGGATTCCTAGTGTGGGGGCCCCCTTTTTTTCTTTATGGCTAAATAACCTTAGGTCAGTCATAGGTAAAGGGGCATTTGTAAGGGGAAAAAAATTTGGGGGGGGGCAGAGGGCAGGGTTTTGGGGCCCTTTTCCAAAAACCCCCCCCTCCCCAAAGTTGGGTTTCCCCAAAATTTGGTGTAGTTCCAAAAAAGCACCAGGTGAGTTTAGGTTGATCCACCATTTGTTTTTCCCCAAGGAGTTTTCCCTTAATGATGTATCCCTGCTGGGTTTGTTGGGTAAAGGGACACTTCCTTTGATGCAGCAGTTTGAGTGGTGGGTAGGGGAGGGGGTTTGGGCAGAATTGGCTAAAAAGGACATCAAGTCGGCTTTGCCTGTCCCCGTTCACCCAGCTTTAATTTTGAACTTTTGGGCTTTGCATTTGGGGAAAGGGAAATTTGTATGTTGATCGTGCCCTTTCCTATGGGATGCTCAAATGTCGTGTTCTCCTTTGAAACGTTTAGCACCTTTTTTGGGAAAGGGCCATCAAGAAGAAGTCAGGGCC
>CAOKZL010005385.1:0-11266 GCA_948472985.1 Iguana delicatissima | reverse complement strand
TTTTCTTAATGAAGGCTGGCACCCCTGCAGGAGAGGAGGATGGCCGAATAAACCCCGTCTTTAGATTGACCTCAATAAAGTCCCGTAAAGCCGCAAGTTCAGGTTCAGAGAGGAAACAGATGCTGCCCACCAGAATCTTGGCCCCCAGAACTAAAGCAATAGTGCAGTCATACGGCCGATTAGGTGGAAACTGGTCAGCATCCTTCTCGTCAAAGACATCCACAAAGTCCCGGTACCTGGATGGAAAATCTGGAGGTGGCGCTGAGAAGGTGCCAGCAGCAAGGGAATCAGGTGCCAGCCAGAGATGGGAGGCACGACAAAGAGAACAAAATGATCCCCGAAGACCACCCTATATGAGGGTCACATGCCTGCAACCATTCCAGCCCTAAGACCACAGGGAACTGGGGAGCCAAGGCCATGTAGAACTCAATGTTCTCACAATGGGAGCCCAGCTGCATCTGTAGCTTCGCAGCAGACCAAGCCATGGGGCCAGAGCATGAAGGACGGCGATCAATAGTCTCCACAATCAAAGGGGGCTGAACAGGTAACTCAGGAATGTCCCAAGAGACCACAAGATCTCGGTCCATAAAGTTCATGGTAGCCCGAGTCCACCATGGCGCATGTCTGCAGAGCAGACCAACTGGGAATTTGGAGCACTACCTCAACCACCAAGTGCTTAAACAAGGGGGAGTGGAGAGGGCAGGCCAGGAACTGAGTTGAATCTCCCTAGTTTAGAGGCCCCTCTATACCAGGCAAAGTCAGTTTCCCACCAGGGTGGACCTGCTCTGCTTGGCAGGACATGTGGCTGCAAAGTGTCTGGGCAGGCACAATACAGGCACGATCCCTGTTGGCGCCTCCTGGACTTCTCAGCTGTGGAGAGGTGAGGGCGGATGCCCCTGAGCCGCATTGGCTCCTCAGCAGTCACAGCTTCCTGTCCAGATGCTGGAGAAGGCAGCGACACAACTTGCTCCTTCAGTGGTGCTAGTGTGGGCGAAGAGAGGGGGTTCGCCAGAGGCAATTCTAGACATCTGATACTTCTCTGAAGCACTCCCTCTATAGGCAAGCAGTGCTGTATCAGTCCCCGCAGGGTGTTGGAGGTATCAAACTGCACCAGCTGGTCCAAGATATGGTCTGCCAAGCCTTCTAGGAATTGATCGATCTAAACAGCTTCATTCCACACCAGATCCTGGGCCAGTAACTTTAATTCACTGGCATAGTCAGCTACAGAAAGCTGCCCCTGTCTCAATTCCCTTATGTGGCTGTTGGCTGTCTGTGCCTTGGCAGGATCAGAAAACACAGACTGGATCTGCTGACTGAAAGCATCAAAATTATCCAACAGGAGCTCTGTTGTTGTAACAAGGGTAGAGCCCGTGGAGCTGCTTCCCCAGTGAGTAAACTCACTACAAAGCCAGTCTTCTGAGCATCATTGGGAAACTCTTCAGTTCGCAGACGCATATATAATTGACATTGAGCCCAGAAGGTAGGGAAGTCCATCATCTGCCTGTCAAACCTGGGGAGAGTAGCTGCAGGACACTTGGGCTTTACCCAAGCAACAGCCGTAGGAGCATTAGGCTGAGCCTGCAACTGCTGGAGCTGAGTAGCTAACTGTGCCACCTGCTGAGTCAGTACCTGATTATCAGCCAGAACCCCCTCCAGAGTAACTTCTTTTTCTCCTTTCATCTTCTCGGCAGGAAAACAAACACTCCCTATCAGCAACTAATTATCTGCTGGCTATAATGTCAGAGTCCAACTCCCTGCCTGTGAGAATACTTGCTGTGAGGAGGAGGCAGCAAGGAATGTCCAGTACAACAACTACTAAGGAAACCGCAGAGCTGAGCCAGGTCAAGGTCCAGTCCAACAGTCCAGAAAGCAGAGGTCCGTCCAGAGGGGTCAAGGCAGCCGGAACATGAGGGCCATGAGCTTGCAAGTAATTTGCTACAAGCAAAGAGCAAGCCACACTGACAGACCTAAATAGCCACAGAGAACAGGTGATACTTGTCATTGCTTCCTTAATCTAGCCAACACAGCTTCCCTCTGAGCAGTCTCCTTCATGACTGGTAACTAAGGGACTCAGGTGACTGCAATTCTTCCAAATCACTGCTGGTTCCCTCTCCCTCTGAAGCTGGTTGGGGCAGCTCTGCCTCTGCTTGTTGTTCCGTTTGGTCAATCACTGGCTCTGTTCCTGGGCACAATCAGTTGCTCCTCGACCTCAGAGCCCTCATCTATCACAACCCCCAGGAACCCAAACTCTGTATGTTAATAACTCTGAATATGGGGAAAAGAGATTGGGGGAATTCTATGATTCTATGAATTAGAGACACAGAGGGAAGACTTACAGACAGATACTGGACAACACAGTTTGGAGAACACAGGATCTCAAATCTGTGTATTTCAAATGCATCTAATTCCTAAGATAAGGTAAGGTAATTCCTAAGATATTTCTAACAAGTATTACCTATGAGAAAATAATATCCCAGGTAATGCCGGGTAGTAAGCTATAAAATGCACATTGATCTTCCCCTAAAATCTGTTGATGCATTCCATTATCAAACGTATGTTTGCAATATGATCCCTCCCTTTTCTAAATGAATTTTCTGAACCAAGCTTGGATGTTTGGCATTTCACACTCCATGTATGGTGAAAGTGAAATTCAGAGGAAAAAAAAGTATACAGCAGTAACAGGTTGCCAGGCACCCAGAATGTCCCCTCCAGAAGAAAACCCAGTTACTTTACTGAGAAGGAGGGGTTGGAGGCTTGAGTGAAAATGTATTTATAGGAGGCATATGGGTTTGGTTAAGGAGGAATCAAACTTCCAGGGATCAGGGGTGGAGAGTGAATCCTTCAGCCAGAGGAGTTCTCGTTCAATTGGGGAGGGGGAGGGGGAGGAATGAGAAGGCAGAAGATAAATCAACCCACTGTTAAATCTGGTAAGAGAGAGTGGTCAGGATTTGGGAACATAGCCTTTGGCAAAGAGGGAAGCCAGAGGGCTGTGTGTGTGTCTGTGCGCGAGTTAGAGAAAGCGAGAGAGCGAGAGATATGCCTTTACTCTGTTGTAAAGAGTTAAAAAACTGTTTAAATATATTCTAAAGATCTATTTGACCTTAGACATACATACAAAACCAATATGTTATTCCATTTGCTGTTTTAATAAAGATTATACTTTTTTTAATAGAGTTGGTTTCAACTGAATGATTCTCAATAGTTATAACCAACCAGAACTACTCCACCATAAATCATTAAAGGGGATTTAATTAGCAACTGAAAGACTGTATTTATAAAAAGATGGTGCTTTTAGGGAAAGCCAGAGCTGTGCATAAAGGGTCAAGTTGCTTTGGCAGACTGAAGGCGGGAAAAGATGCCACTTTGAGAGAAGAAAAAGCAAGACTTGGCCTTTCCTGTTACCTCCACACTCATAAAGGCTGGTTACTGAGTTATATTGAGATGGAGCATTACAGTTAAATTCCGGAACAAAGTGTGCTTTTTTTTACCTCAGTGGTTGGATGTGAATTGACTGTCTAGACAGAGATATACCTAAACAGAACACGCTGAGGCCAAAACAGGGTAAACAAGTTGGAAGTCAGAAAATATTAGCGTTATGTAAAAATACAGGATTGTGCAATATATTTAAGCTTCTGTTTTCAAATTTTGGAATTGTTTACAGACACACAACACATGGTAGTAAAGCAGATCAATGGCTTTTTAGTTCTGTAGCTGCTAGTAAGGAATTGGGTTGGGCACCAGCAATCATTCTTATGTTCTCAATTTATATTGAATTCTGCATGGCCCCTCAGGTTGCTGTGTCCCCACCAAATGGAGAAGGCTCTGCAAAAACAGGAAAAGAATTACAAGGAAGGTTATAAGATTATCTTCTTGAACAATATTCAAGCCCACTTTCAGTCTGATAATTTAACAGCAGATAAAACCCAAACAGAGCTTAATCTGCACTTTTCAGTCTCTTCTGTTGTGCAAAGACTTTCAAAGTGATATTATTTAATATGACATTTTTTAATTGAGTCCCAAAGCAGTTTACATTAATTCAATTTCTACTGCAAGTAAATTAGTCTAGAGTAAACTTCAATTTCACAGAAGTCGATGGAACTTAAGGCAGTCATGATAAGCTTTTCTCATTTCAATGGGCCAAAGCAAAACAAGTTTGCTCTGCATCTATATAATATAAACAAGTGGGTGAGTGTACACACAGTGGAAAGGAAAGAAAAAATGTTGTTTACAACTTAATATTCCATTTAGAAATGATTACTATATATACTCATGTATAAGTCTAGAGATTTCAGTCAAAAATCCCCCAAAAATCTGGGTTGACCTATCCAAGGGTCAAAGTAAGTACTGTGACCCTAACTCTTATCAAAAAAGGAAACATCTCATTCTCTGAGTAGAGTGGAGAAAGTCAAGAGCTTATTCCATCCCAAGAGAACCTAGAAGAAGGACCGACCCTCTCTGCTGTGATGTCACTTCCGGCCTTTTTGAATGCCTGGGTGGGAAAGTGGCCCTTCCCTTCAAAGGGGTACTGAGAGAATAGCGGGGGGGCAGTGCTTCTTTTAGGTTCTCCCAGGATGAACTCACCTTTTGACACTCAGAGAATGGTTCCTTTTCTGATAAAAGTTAACACTGTACCTTTTATTTAAAAAAAAAATCTCTGAGTAGAGTTGAATGCCTGGGCAGGAAAATGGCGGCAGCAGCAGCCAGAAGTGGCAGCCCTGCTGAGGCAGTGCTGGTACTTTTCCCTCTCCATGGAATGACCTTCAGCTTACCCATGGGTTATACTAAAATCCATAATTTTGGCCTCCAAACCTGCCCTCAACTTATAAATGAGGTCAACTTATACACAAATATATACGATACTCTTGCTCCTTCTTCTGTGTTAAGGATTGGCTTCCATTATGTGAGCCTGCCCAATCTCTAGGTTCACTGTTGGAGTTTTAGCCGTGTATTCTGCCTTTGTTAGTGGCTTTTCTGAACTGAAAGACAAGGGTTCTCTGCTGGAAGACTGTGCCTGAAAACCCAAGAGCAGGGCTGGATGTCCTGCCCTTATTAGCTCCCATTCCACTGCAGGCTGAAAATTTGTAGATGTGCGAGTTTGTACCCTTAATACTCTCCTTTTCCTCCTCTCCTACTGCCACTTCACTTGTTTTACAGTTATTATTTGATTGGTAATATGTGCACATTTTGGACTTTGTCAATGATGGATAATTAAAATGCATATAACTGTATTTGCCAGCATATTAGATGCACCAGTGTATCAGATGCACCCTGTTTTCAGACCACATTTTTTAGGAAAATTTTTTTAGTGCCCCATCAAGGCAAAATGTATAGGAAAGGCAGAGGGGTGCAAAACGAGCTCCTTTCTCTCCCTCTTCCTGTCATTTTGCCCGGATGGAGAGAAGTCCTTGCCAAAGCAGAATGGAAAGTTGGGAAGAAAGGACCTCCTTTCTCCCCCTTTCCTGTCATTTTGCTTGGGTGAGGAGAAGTCCCTGCTGAGGCAAAAAGGAAAGGAGGGGGATGGAGCTCCTCTCTCCCCTTTTCCGGTCACTCGCCTGGGTGAGGAGAAATCCCCACTGAGGCAAAACGTGTAAGGAAGGCGGGATGAGCGTTCACGCCATTTTCAATCTGGGGAGATCCTGAGGCAAAACTATGAAAATTGTCCTGCCCCGATTCATTCAGAGGGAGGTTTGCCTTTGCCTAGGCTTCTCCTAAGGCTGAGAAAGTATGTCTTGCCCAAGATTATCCTTCTTTCTCTTGCTTTTTAAACCCTTTTTTAAAAAAAGGATTTGAAAGAGTTGAGATTTGCAAAATTCATGGATTCCCAGAACCTTCCAGGGATTCAGATCCGGATTTGGAAAATTCTGGATTCGTCCCATCCCTAATATTTTACTTTTCCTTAGATGATTTGTAATACCCCACCAAGGAATAATTAATGGAGAAATACATAGAAAAAAAATACTACATATGATTTCTTAATCCTTATGATTTTTGCAAGGAAGATTCAATAGAAACACATATGACATCAGGCAGACAGAATTCCTCAACAGTTATCTCCCAGAAAAAAAGGAGCAAAATAAGAAACAACCTTCAAGCGTTCTTCTTTGAACGCAGAAAGGTTATAAAATACTCCCAAACGAGAAGCAGCACAATACCTCTTTTGGCAGTGGATCCAAAAGATTGCATTCATATTTGCAAAGGAACAAAACAACTAGAATATGAATCTCCATGATAGCGAACCATCTAAAATAATGCAAAAAAGGAAAATATGTAAGTATAAAATATATGTAATGGGTATATTTGGTAGAAGTACAACTAAGCTAGAAGCAGTTAAATATCACTGAAATAAATGTGAAAAATTAGTCATTATTTTGTTTCTATTAAAATCTCAGGAAGTTAAATTCAACTAAATTATGCATTGAAGCTACTGGTAGTCACAGCTACCAACTACGGGCCCTTTTACACTACCCAATACAGCATTATGATTCCATTTTAAAATCCGTGTTATGGAATCCTGGGATCAGCAGTTTAGGGAGGAGCATTTAGAATCCCCAGCCATAGAGTTTCTCACACACTTCCACAGGAGGTACCCATGGCAGTCAAACTGGAATCACTGTGTAATCCGAAAAGAGTTGAGTCAATTGTGGAAGGCAACACTTATGTAACTTCCACTGACTTAATGAATCTGCTCTACCTGAATTACCAAAAGGATTCAGGCTTTAGTCTGTGTATGATTTCTTATGTTCATTTACTGCAACACTTTGCACATTTGATTCAATCTCCAAATTGACATTTAGCAAAAACATAAAGGGTAATAGTGAAAATATATAGCTGTATCAACCAACTATGAATACTTGAACCCTGCAAATCTAGCTTATTCAAATTCAGATTTTACTGGTATACCATACCTCTGAACAGGGAATAATTTAACCTGTTATATTCTGTCTTCAAATACACTGACTATATTTGACAGATTTACTTTTCAAAGAGCAGATCAACAGGACTTTCTTTTTTAGTCTACAAGTGGATGGAGGATGGCCAATTCTTCCTCCTAAATTAAATCTTTTTTGATTTCATTAATCAATGTTCATTAATATACTATATAAAAGTCAATGTTTGTTTGTGTGTTTGTCTGTTCGTCTGCATCAGACGGGCAAAGACCTCATATGATGGGCTGGCTGTGAAGATTCTACAGAATCCTGGGGTTGGCAGTTCAGGGCGGGGCCTTTAGAATTCTCAGCCAGAGAGCTCTTGGGCCCCAGGCCGGTTGCTATGGAGGTGAGGCCTACCATCAATAAGGATGCCAGAAAACATTTGGGAGGCACATGTGAGAAAAATTAAAGTGACATACACAACATAGTTACAAGGTCTTCTCGCCTCACACAGTAGATTGTATGGGTTTCCATATGTGAGGAATCGAAAAGTTAAAATTCAAAACAAAAAATGCTTCCAGAAAAATGTAAAGCTATTGCAAAAATTCAACAGAAAGCAAAAAAATCAAAAGCCAGTACATCAACTTCGCCAGAGAACACAGATTGGATTGGGGACTATGGCGAAAAGTTACAGGTACTGAAATAGGCTGGTTGCTATGGAGATGATGCCTAGCAGCAAGGAGGAGGACAGTGTACTCCCACAGGAATCTAACCTCTGTATGTTAACAACTTTGAATAAAGATCAGATTGGGAATATGGGGGAAATTTACAGGTACAGAAGTTGGCCAGTTGCTATGGACATGAGGCCTAGCAGCCAGGAGGAGGACAGCGTATTCTCTCAGGAACCCAAGCTGTGTATGTAAATAACTCTGAATACAGATTGCACTGGGAAATATGGAGCAAAGTTACAGGAAATGGAGAAGACAGTTTGGTTAGTTCTTAAAAGGAAAATAAAAACTCTGGGCAATGCCAGGTAAATACACTAGTATTTTATATTGTAAAGTAAAGTTTTTCACAACTATCACACCAGATCAAATGTCCAAATAAAAATTTGCTTATGGAAAGAATTAAATACATATGTGTCAAAGAAATATTTGAAAATATAGCTTTGTTCTATTTATCTTGGAGAGGCTGTTAGCAGCATTTTGTGTTGGGTGCACAACTGTGCAACGGTGTGGTGCAGTTTGAATGGGCTCATTTCTAAAGTCGGACAGTTCTACTGCTGTGCAATAGTCTTCACACTGTCTTCAGTAATACTGCATGTAATTTTAGCTCATTTTGTACTGTTAAATATGTTTATATCTTCATTAAAACTGCAATTTTGGTGAGAGGAAGTAAGAGGCAGAAAGGTTACAAGGCCTATTCTATTAAAATATTGAGAAATAATACATGGATACTTTTCGGCACACGTACATGCCTGCAAAAGTGGGTAGCTTATGCTATAGCAGCATGCATACAATTTTCAGTTAGCATTTCAACATTACTTTCCGCAATAGCAGCCAAAAGCACATTGTAAACAAACATGAAATTTAAACATTAAATGCCGCAACTGAAATAAATTATCACAGTCTAAAAAAATGGTAAGAAAACTATAGTATTAGCAGACATTCAGTTGCAAGACTTCCGCCAGTATTGTGTAGTACTGCTTTCCCCCATTCATCTTGTAATGACCTATACTGGGAACAACTTAGCTGGTGCTACATCAAACTCTTCTGAAAACAGAACACAGCCTATAAGACTTTGGAAATAATTGAGACTGAGTTACAGTGAGTAGAGTTGTTTTCTGCAGCGTTCAGAGTTAATCCCCAGCTGTTTCACTGACCTCCCCGGACACTGGTGGGATCCCCCCCAAACGCAATAAAGCCTTCCAAGAAAGTATTTTTCTCTAAATTGGCTTTTTCCAAGGTCCTATAAAAAGAAAACTTTCTTTTCTAAATAAGACTGTGTAACAAAGCTGAATGTTATTTCTCCAATAAGCATGACTTTGTATAATCCCAGAGTAAAGATCTACCCAAATATGTTTTTTTTAAAACAACAATATTATAAGTTCTACATTTGACAATGAGATAATAGCAAAGTCGTTATTGACATTTGACAGATTTTTTTGGTATCTCAAGACTCCTGTGGCTGTGAAACACAAAGGTTTGCACTGAAGCAACTAGTGGTGAGAAATTTCCCCTGGCTTTTCCCCCCCAATTAATTTCATTTTTCAGTTTTTGGATGTATGCTAATAAAAAAAAATTGATATGTCCAAAAAAAAAATTTTTCAGGTTTTTCCCAAGAATGTCAAAACTAGGCCTCAAAAAAACCCAAGCTTTCCCCTGCCACCCCCCCTACCTATGCTTCTGGAGCAAATTTACTTTGTAGATGGGAGGAGGAAGCAGAACTGGGGAGGGGTTGGCTGTAGGTAAAAAAAGGCCTCATCCTCAAGATCTGTATGCTCCTAAGGATGCTCAGGAATGTCGTTCCTTGTTAGGTTTTTCTCTGACTTTCAGCTAAACCAATTAGTTAGAAAGTACAGCTCCCATATTTTTAGCAAGAAAATGCCAGGGCATGTGACATTTGGGTTTGGGAAAAATTTTTTTTCTTTTAAACTGGTTTGTACTTTTCCAAAGATGAGCATGGAGCTGGAGTGGCTAAGAGTGTTTGTGAATGTTCTGTCTTTGGGTGTATCTGCTCCACTGGTTATTTTCTTTTAACCACTTTAAATATTATAGCTGCACTGAATAAAAATTTAAAGTTTTTATTTTTGTGAAGTACTTGGAATTCTTTTCTAGAGAGTCAGTCAAGTTAGTCAGCACCCTTTGTACAAGTTGCCATGAATGAAAAGGAAGATGGTTTTGGGGGGATAAAAAGTTTTTGAGCCAGCAGTCCAGAGAATTTGGGAAGAATAAAAAACAGGTTGCCTACCTGTAACTGTGGTTTTGAGTGGTCATCTGTCCCCTAATGCACTAGGAGCTTTTGCACATGCGAGTAGGGTTTGGAAGATTCTAGAGCTTAGCAGCATGGCGGGAACCCCTCCCCCCTGCCCGTACTGAGATGCTCAGCCCGCCCAAACCAACGGTCTCTCCTCAGTTTTTAGTCCGCCAATAAAGGACCTGAAAGAAGGGATGGCTGGGCGGGGGGGAGGGCACAGATGACCACTCGAAGAACCACAGTTACAGGAAGCAACCTGTTCTTCTTTTCCCTGGTCTCTGTGCCTCACACACTAGGAGATTTTTAGCCCCGTTGGATGGTGGGTCAGGTCCTAGAGAACAGAAGCCAGCACCGCATGTCCAAAACGGGCATCTCTCCGGGGCGGGGGAGTCCAGCCCGTAGTGGTGCACAAAAATTGATGGTGGAGACCAGGTCACCACGCGGCAGAGTTCTTGTAGGTCCCTCCTCAAGGGAGCTGCAAAAACGCCCCACCTGGGCGAAAAGCCCACAAGGCTGGCGGAGGCTTCTTTGGGTAGTTCATATGTCAGTAAAATAGTCTGGGGACCCACTTAGAGAACCTCTGGGTGGCACCCTTTTGGCCTTTCCACGCCCCCCCGTAGCACATGAACAGGTGCGGAGTCTGGCGAAAAAACGCAGTGGTTTTTTAGAAGGCCAAGGCCCAACAAACATCAAGGGAGTGAAGGGATTGCTCCAAAGGGGTAGTGGGTCTGGGTGAAAGGTCGGCAGGATGATGTCTTGACTGAGGTGGAAGTGTGACACCACCTTGGGGAGGAAAAAGATGTAGGGCGAGGATCCTCGTCTCTGTGGAAGACGAGGAAAGGGAAAAAACCCCAGCGCTGTCAACTCACTACCCGCTTGGTTAGGGGACAGCTACCAAGAAAGCAGCCTTGATGGCAAAAGCCTGTCATCCCAGTCGCCATGGGCTCGGGCGGTTGCGTCAACTGTGACAGTACCAAGGACAGAGACCAGGGCGGTAGCGGAGCCGACCCCAGTGGGTAGAAGTGTTGCAGGCCATTCATAAACTCTTCACTTAGCGTCCCAGAAGAGAACTGATGATGGGACCCCCCCGGCTATAGGCCATGACAGCAGTGAGGTACACTTTAGGGATGGAAATGTGAGCCCCTGCTGCCAAGGTGGAGGAGAAAATGGACACGGAAGGCAGATTGAAGGGATACCGGCTCATGTCATGCCTCAGCGAAGGCGACGAACTTCTGCCATTTGTAATGGCATTGCGGCATGTTGACTCCTTCCTGGCCGCGGTCAGGACATCCTGGATAGTGGATATCTAAGGCATTATCTGCCAGGTGTGGAGGGCCAGGAGCGGCAGGTCCGGATGGAGAATGAGACCGTGGGGTGCAACAGGAGATCTGACGCTCCAACCGGGGGCGCCTGGCCCTCAA
>CAOKZL010005384.1:0-10401 GCA_948472985.1 Iguana delicatissima | reverse complement strand
GGCATTATTTTTATCCATTTGGTTTATGGGTTTGAGGATCTATTGGAGATGGCAAGTGTGGGAAAAAAGTGAAAACTAGAAGATGTTTTCAGTTGAAAAACAAACTCTTACCTTTACCCCACATTTCCTGGGGGAAAAAAATGATGCCTTTAAATATAAAACCTCACAAAAAAAATATAAAAGAAAAATTTTTTTAAAAAAAGGGCAGTGGAATGCAGTACTTTTGCTTGAATGCAGAGCAAATGTCACCTGCCTAAATTTGCTTTTTAATTTTGGGGGTCCCCCAAAAGAACATATTCTAAAAAGAAGAAAAAGGGCCCCCTTTTCCAAAATGGGGGAAGGGCCCCAAGCACATAAAGATTCACTTTCCATAGCTCACCCCCCCCCCCTTTCCATAAAACAAGATTCCCCTGACTTGGAAGTATGCAGCACCAGATGTAAAGTTTAACTGAGTCAAAATTTTTAATTTGGGTTCATTGGCAGAGAAAGTACCCTTTACTGTTAAGCCAAATTTCCTTCTACATCCAAATTCGGGGCAAAATATACATGTTCCAATGCCAGTAATGGTTTTGCAGTCACCAGAGTAAACAAACTTTAGCAAAGCATTTACTTTCCTTAAAATTCAGTTTTTAAAAACCCTTCCCCAATGCACACACATCATTTGAACTTATGAAATGTCCCCTCAGCTGCAGGTTTTGTTCAGGTTTTAGAGCTATTAGCACATTCTGAAATCACAAAAATGGTCACTATATTGGAAAAAATACCATTCTTATAATTTACAGAACCTGCTGAACCCCAAACTCGGGGGGAAAAAACCACTGCTGAGCTTGATTAGTGATCATCAGGTCAATCATCTTAAATATAAATGCCTATAAAAAACAATATCTCAAAAACAAAGTTTTAACCTTTGTGGCAAATTAAAAGGGAAATACAGAATGTTTGACAATACCACACTACACCCCTTTCAAAAATTTACTACCAAGTTTAAACCAAAATTTGCTTTTGGTTTACATGTTTTGCAGAGAAAATAGCAGCACGGGCAGAAGAGGCTAGGGGTAAAAGGGGAATTTTTCTAAGCCAAGCATGTACCCTCTCAAATGCTTGCTCTTATCCCAAAGCACTCAAAATTTTTGTTTTAAAAATACATTTTTTTGGCCTGTTTTCCTGCAGGTTAGCTATCTGTAAGCTAAAAAAGTCACTTTTACCCCTATAATTTACTTTTCAAATTAGGGAACATTGACCCCCTAAAGTAAAACAAGTGAAAAAAACATTTTAAATTTTGTATATATTTTTTACCCTGTCTATAAAGGGACAGATGGGAAATTGTAAGAAATCCCTGTAGCCTTCAATAAATGGTCATCACATTTTGTTCCAGGAAAAAAAAAACTGTAAAACACAAACAGAACACACTGTTTATCAATGAGGAATCAAATTATGGAAAAATATGCAAAGGGATAACAAGACCAACCAAAAAAGGGCCAAATACCTGCCGTTGAAAGTTAAACCCCTTTCTCCTCCTTATTTCCCGTGTTGGAAAAACAGTTTAGCAGTTAAACTGACACAGTTCTGTCCCTTCAGTTTGGCATTCCTAGGGAGAAACTGAAACCCGCAAAAAAAACCAGCCCCTTACCCACCAATTTTATTCCTACCCCCACTGTGGAAACTTTGTTGTTTTTTTTATGGTCTTTTGTAAGGTAAAAAAGGGAAATTTTTAAGAAAGGTTATTTTAGAGGAGGTTGTTTATTTTTTCCAAAAGGGGGGGGAGAGTTTGCTTTGCCCATGTCAAACCCCGTGGGGGTTTGGGCTTTAGCAAAACCCAAAAACTTTGAAGTAGGTTTACTTGTCCAAATGGAGAAATAGGAAATAAAGGAGAAAACCGAAAGGGTTGGAACAGAAAGACTGCTAAAAACTGAGAGACTGATGATGCCAGGAAAATTGAGACACACAAAAAGTCTGATTACTGTCATTGGTAACTGACCCCAACAGACACACCCACACACACACAGCCTTGCAACACCAAATAAAAGGGCCATCTTATCAATTAGACTAAGAAGACTTGAAGAGGCTCAAATTCTGGCAATGCCAGTTTTATTATACAAGGACTGCCCCAAATAAATTCTTGCCTCAGCCACACACTGTGGGAAAACTACTCTCTTTCTACTGCAACTCCCAGCAAGAAGATGGCCACCAAGCTGACTATATGATTCTGGGAGCTTTAGTTAATAACAATTTTTTTTTTCTTTTCTTTTCTTTTTTTAAGGATTTTTAAGGGAAAGGCAATCTGCCATGATAAAAAGGAAACTTTGCTATTACTGGGCCTAGTCAGTACATGCTGGGTTTTCCCTGGTAATCCCTTTAAAGGAAACTCCCAAAAAGGTTTCAGCACTTTGGATAAACCCCCCCTAAGTTTTTAGGCTAAAAACTTTAGCAGCCTTAGGGCCTCACGATCTGGATGGTACCAAACACCAGTAGTTAGGTTGTTATTTAAGGAAAAATGGTCAGAAACCCCTTATTTTAAAAAAGGGAATTCTCTCGGAAAAACCCACAACCTGGCTACAAAAAAACAAAATCCTGTTCTGAAGTTCCTGTTGAGTTTTTGGTGAAAGAAAAACTTTTATTGAAAAAAACACCAAAAATTTTTAAAAATTTTTTTACAGCAGCAAACTTTTAAAAATTAAACCCCCAAATTTATATCCAGCTGAGTCCTGGGGGTTTAGGAATATCAGGGCTGTGGCTTAAAAGAAAGTTGGTTGGGGGGGACCTTGGGCCCCGGGGTTTGTGTTAATTTTTAAAAATGTATAGGGATTTTGTTTTCTCCTACCTACATAATTCCCAAAAAGTAGGCCCGAGCTCAGAAAGTTGGGAAAACATAAGTTAGAAAGGGGGCCAGCATGTATAGCCCTTTAAAAGTTCAGTCCAGTGAATTTTTGGAGATATGTGCATATGGCCCCAAAAATATATAATTTTTTTTTATTCCTGTTTTCCCCCTTTAATTTGGGTTTAAAAGTTCTAAAAGACTGAAAGGGAAATTAGGAGTTCCTATCCATAAACCACTGACCAAGAAGTATTGTCTTGGCTTTTTAAAAAAGAATAGCATTCAAAAATTCCCCTGATTTAAAAAATATCTCGGGGACTATCCGGGTTTTAATTCTCTCCACCTATCTTCTTTATGGCAAAAGGAGGGCCCTTTAAACATCCACACCCCCTGAGGATTTGGTCTTTCTGGAAAAGATACAGAAAGATATCATTGTGTTGGTCTACCACTGGCAGAACTGTAAGCCTAAGAGGGTGTGGGCCTTGCTAAAAAACTGAGTAAGTAAGAAAAAAAAGTGAATAAAAATGAAAATACCCACCTCCATGCAAACAAAATTAAATGTTACCAAAATTTATCCTTTCCCTAAACTTTCTTCCTTTTTAAATTAGTGATGTACTCTGGACAAGCCAAAAACTCATTTTTTTGTTGTTGGCAGGAAAAATTTTTTTTTCAAATCCCATAAAGGGAAAATAGAGAAAGAAAAGTCAAACAATTTACTAACTAATGGTAAAAATTTCAAAGGAAAAATTTTTTCCCCTTTTAGAACTTTATTTTTTGCACAGTCTCAATGGCAGAGGCCCAAAAAACCATATTCTTTGTAAACAGCCATCAAACTTGAATACCCAAAAAGGTTTTTTTAAGAGATATTGTCAAAAAACTAGCTAAAACCCAAAAAAAGAATGGGGTGTTATCCTTTTGCAGCCAATTAATTTAACTGCAGTATCTGTGGCTTCTAATAATACCATTTCAAAAACAATCCAATTAATTTTTTTCATCCACAGTTCACTATGTATATTCTGTTAATTTTTAAGTTATGATATTGTTGTTTTTTGTTGTTGTTATTCACATTGGCTAACAATAACCCATTTACTTTGCTGGAGGAAGGAGTGTTGTGCCGCCTCCCCATCCTACAAGCATAAATTCTTTTTTTGGTAGCTTATTGATCAAAAAGGCTACACATAATCAAACACAATCCAGTGCGTCATTTTGGCCATTCCGCACAACATTTCTACCTTCACAGCTTCTTATGCCACACTGTATAGCATGTGTAAAACTGGGAAAAGGGAGAGGAGTATTAACATATCACGAAAAAAAGGGCTGAAGTGTTGAACTGTGAAAAACCCAAAAGTTTCCGTTATTTTATTACAAAACAAGTAAAAACACTTGCCATGCAGGGGGCCCCCGGGAGGTCATGAAACCCAAAATCAAAAATTTTTGGTTTCCAGAGCGCACACCCCCCTCCAAAAGTCCCTGAGTTTTCTGTGAAGGAGGCCGACTGGGCACCCCAAACTAACCAAAGGCTCAGAGTGGCTGTGAAGGGAGTTGCAGAGGAGAGAAGGTATCAAAAGGCAGGGATTTTCCTCAAAAAGATTCAGACAGGGTGTGGGGGTGAGACTCTGAAGGAGATGAGTGTGGGGGAGACAGGAGCCCAACTGGCACCCCACAAGGTGAAGTTTAAAGAGGGGGGCCCGTGGGGCTGATAAAATAGGGGTTGGGGTTTTTAGGAAGAGGGAGAAATGCTTATGGTTCTGGGTGTGTGTATAAAGATTATTATATTCCTCTACTATATTCAAAAAAATATATTCTCATTGTTGTTTTAAAATCTGGCCCCTGGTTTTTTAAAAGAGTTTAAGGGGGAAACCCCCCATGGCCCAAAAACTATTAAAACCCAAACAAGAACAAACCACAAGCCCAAAATTTTTAAAAAGGAGTCACCCAGCCCAGAAACCCCAAATTTTAAAAATCAGGGGGAAACAAAAGGGGGAAGGTAGGGGCAGGTTTCCCCCAGGGGTTTTGAGTTTTAGCCCCAAACCTAGGAAAAGGGATCTGCCACACAAAATACATTTTTTAACAAATGAATAGATTTATGCCAAAAGCCACTGGAGAAAAATTTCACAGATAGCACAAAGGAGGGAGCTGTGGGAAAATCACCAGCATCCTTCATCCAAACTTTTACACCCCATTCTATTTTAGCCCATGGTTATTGGCATTTGTATTTTGGGAGGGGGGCCCTAAACTCTCCAAATTGGGAAAATTCTTTAAATTTAGGAGAAGGATGGGGGAATTTCCAAAAAGGGTTTCCCCTTTTAATCTTAATTTTCCCATTTTTGTACAAAAATTATTTTTTGTTTAGTAGGGGCAACCCAACGGTGCTAAGACTCGAGCCCCTGGGGAAACCCGCCACTCACCTTGCCCTTGTGTTCCCCATGATTTCCTTGCTGGATTGGGTTGCTGGGCTCAGGGTGACTCCTTAAATGTGGACTTGTGGTTGTGTTCTTGTTTGGGTTCAATAGTTTTGGTACGCATGGGCTGACTCCAATTCAGGCTCTTTAAAGAGCCAGAGCCAGATTTAAAGCAACAATGAGAATATATTTATTGAATATAGTAGAGGAATATAATAATCTTTAAAACACCCAGAACCATAAGCATTTCTCCCTCTTCCTCAAATCCACAATCCTATCTCTATCAGCTCACAGGCCTCTCTGTCCACTTCACCTTGTCAGTGCCAGTTCAGCATCCTGTCTGCCCCCACACTCATCTCCTTCAGAGTCTCACTCCCCCACCCTGTCTGGGTCCCCCTTTAGGCAAGTCCCTGCCTTTTGAACCCTTTTCACTTTTGGAACCCCCCCTTCCCCAGCCACTCTGAGCCATGATTAGCTGCCTGCGTGCCAGTCGGCCTCCTTCCCCAGAGAGACTAGGGGGTTTTGGAGGGGTGTGCGCTCTGGAGCCAAAGAAATATTTCGATTGGGTTACATGACCTCCGGTCACAGATGCATGGCAAATGTTTGACTTGTTCTTAAGATATAGGCGGAAACTTTGGTTTATCACAGTTCAACACTACAGTCTTTTTTGCGTGATATGTTAATACATCCTACTCCCTCTCCCACTGTTTTTACAATGCTTTCAGTGTGGCATAAAAAGCTGTGAAGGTAGAAATGTTGCATGCGGGGAAAGGCCAAAAACGCACTGGATTGTGTTGATTATGTGTGAGAAATCCTTGATCAATAAGTACCCTAAAAGAATTTATGCTTGTAGGATGGGGGAAGGAAACAACACTCCTTCCTCCAGCTAAGTAAATGGGTTATTGTTAGCCAATGTGAATAACAACAACAACAACAACAATATCATCAACATTATTAATTAACAGAATATACATAGTGAACTGTGGATGTAAAAAATTACATTGGATTGTTCATTTGAAATGGTATTATTAGAAGCCACAGATACTGCAGTTAAATTAATTGGCTGCAGAAGATAACACACCAGTTGCTGTCTTTTGGGTTTTAGCGTAGCTTTGACAATATCTCTTAAAAAAACCATTTTGGTACTTACAAGCTTGATGGCCCGTATACAAAGAATATAGTTATTGGACCTGTCCATTGAGACTGTGCAAAAGATAAAGTGTCTGAAAGGAAATAATTTCCGTTGAAATTTGTACCATTAGTTAGTGAAAATTGTTCCCCAAAGTTTTTTTCCCCCGTATCGTTCTTATCAGAGGGGGAAATTAAAATCTTTCTTTTAACAACTAAAAATGAGTGTTTGGCTTGTCCAGAGTATGCATCACATAATTAAAGGAAGAAGAGACTTTTATGGGAGCTGAATTCAGTGACATTCTAATCTTTGTTTGCATGGAGGTGGGTATTTTTATTTTTATTCACTTTTATTTCTTACTTACTCAGTTTTTAGCAAGGCCCAGCACCCTCTTAGGCTTACAGTTCTGCCAGTGGTAGACCAACACAATGATATCTTTCTGTATCTTTACCAGAAAGTTTACCAGTCCTACAGGGCTGTGGATGTTTAAGGCCATCCTTTAGCCATAATGAAGATAGGTGGGGGAGAATCTGATCCAGGATAGTCCCTGAGATATCTTATTTGACTCAGGAAGTTGTTTGAATGCTATTACTCTTAAAAAGCCAAGACAATACTTGCTTGGTCAAATGGTTGTATGGATAGGAGACTGCCTGAGCTCCCTTTCAGTCTCTTAAAACTTTTCAACCATAAAGTGGGACAGGAATGTAATAAATTATATATATGTGTGTGCGCATATGCACATATCTCACTAATTCACTCGAGTTGGGAAATGTTAAGGCTAGTCACATGCTGGCACCCTTCTAACTTATGATTTGCCAGACGTTCTGAGCTCAGTGTCTACTGTGGGAACTATGGAAAGGAGGAGAAAAAAAAATCCCATACAGTACACTTTTTAAAAATTAAACAGAAGCAGTGGGGGTCAAGGCCTGCCCAGTACAGCCCCCAACCCTTTCTGTTAAGCCACAGGCCTGATATTCCTCAACCCAGTGACTGCAGCTGGATATAAACTTTGGGCTTAATTCCTAGTCCGGTCTGCTGTCACTGAAATTTGGTAACCTTTTTGGTGTTCTTTTCAATAGAAAGATCATTTATCACCACAACTCAACAGGAACTTCAGAACAGGATTTTGTATTTTGTAGCCAGGTTGTAGGTTTCCTGAGAGAATTGCCTTTTAAAATAAGGGGTTTCTGACCAGTTCTATCCATTGAAATAACAACCTACTCACTGGTGATTGGTACCATCCAGATCAAATGAGGCCCTGAAGGCTGCTAAAGATTTTAGCCTCAAACTTCAGGGGGGCTATCCAAAGTGCTGAACCTGTTTGAGTTTCCTTTAAATGCATTAGCCATGGAAAAGAACTGTCACTGAGCTAGGCCCAGTAATAGCAGAAGATTGCCTTCTTATCATGGCAGATTGCCTTCTGCCTTAAAAATCCTTAAAAAAAGAAAAGAAAAAAAAAAGAAAGAAATTGTTCATTGGCTGAAAAGCTCCCAGAATCATATAGTCAGCTTGGTGGCCAAAAACTTCTTGTGGGAGTTGCAGTCAAAGAGAGTAGTTTTCCCACAGTGTGTGGCTGAGGCAAGAATTAATATATCAGGAGCAGTCCTTGTATAATAAAACTGGCATTGCCAGAATTTGAGCACTACTTCAAGTCTTCTTAGTCTAATTGAAAATGGTCCTTATTTGGTGTTGCAAGGCTGTGTGTGTGTGCGTGTGTCTGTTGGGGTCAGTTACCAAAAAGTAATCAGAGCTCTGCTCTTTTGTGTCTCAATTTTCCTGGCATCGGGGGAAAGAAACTCTTCACCCTTAGAAGAAGGCAGTGACAGACCTCCTCTGAATAACCTTTCTTACAATTCCCCCATAGGCTTACCTTACATAAGACCATAAAGAACAAAAAAGTGTTCCACAGCTGGCAGGTAGGAATGAGTGGTGGGTAAGGAATGGCTAGGCCTAGAGAGGAAATTGTTTGTGGTTGCAGCTTCTCCTCAGGAATGCTTAAAACCCAAAGGGACAGAACTGTGTCAGTTTAACTGCTAAACTGCTTTTCCAACACTGGAGTAGAGGATGAAAAAGGGGCTCTAACTTTGCAACAGGCAGCTATCTTGGACCTTTCTTGGTTGGTCTTGTTATCCCTCTCCTGCATATGTTCCATAATTTGATTCCTCATTGATAAGCAGTGTGTTTTGTTTGTGTTATTACAGTTTTCTTTTTTTTCCTGGAACAAAATGTGATGACCATTTATTGAAGGCTACAGCATTTCTTAAAATTACTATCTGTCCTTTATAGACAGATAAATATATATATACAAATTAATGATGTTCACACTGTGTTTTATCTGAGGAGGTACAATTTTTAATTTTAAAAATAAATTATAGTGAAAATTTATTTTTTAGCTTACAAAGCAAACCCGGGCAGATACAGGTCCATAAAATGTCACTTAACAGCAGAATTATGAGATGCTTTGGGATAAGAGCAAGCATTTGAGAGGGTACATGCTTGGCTATGAGAAAAAGTGCTCTCTTCCCCCCAGCCTCTTCTGTACTGTGCTGCTATCTTCTCTGCAGCATGTAGACCAAAAGCAAACTATAGTAAGACTCGTGGTAGATTGCATATATATGCCACAGGGCGTGCTAGTGTGGTATTGTCAAACATTCTGTTTTTTTCCCCCCCCTTTTTTTAAAAAACCCAAAAAAACCCCCCTTTGGCCCGGAAACCTTTTTAAAATTTTTTTTTTTTTCCCCCCCCGGGGGGGAAACCCCCCCGGGGGGGGGGAAAAAAAAAAAAAAAAATTTTTAAAAAAAAAACCCCAAAAAAAAGAAAAAGGTTTTTTCCCCCCTTTTTTTTTTTGGAAAAAAAAATTTTTTTTTTTTTTTTCCCCCAAAAAAAAAAACCTAAAAGGGAAAAAGGGAAGAAAATTAAACCCTTTTCCAACCCGGGGGTTTTTAAAGGGGGTTTTTTTAAACCCTTTTTTTGGCCTTTTTTTGGGGGGGAAAAATTTTTCTTTTTAAAAATTTAAAAAAAATTTTTTTTTGGGTTTTTAATTTTTTTTCCCCCCAAAAGGAAAACCTTTTTAATTTTTTAAAAAATTTTTTTTTTTTTAAAAAAAAATTTTAAAAAAAAATTTAATTTTTTTGGGGAAAAATTTTTTAAAAAAAAAAATTTTTTTTTTTTTTTTTTTTGGCAAACCCAAAAAACCCCAAAAAAAAATTTTTTTTTTTTAAAAAAATTTTTGGGGGGGGGGGGAAAAAAAAATTTTCCCCCCAAAAAATTTTTATTCCCCCAAACTTTCTCCCCCCAAAAAAAAAATTTAAAGGGGTTTAAAAAAGGAAAGGGGTTTTTTTAAAAAAATTTGGTTTTTAAAAAAAAAAAATTTTTTTTTAAAAAAAACCTTTTTTTTTGGGGGGGAAAAAAAAAAAAACCCCCAAGCCCCCCCCCCCCTTTGGGGGAAAAAGGGGGTTTTTTAAAAGGGGTTTTCCCCTTTTTTTTGGGGGGGGGGGGGTTTCCCCAAAAAAAATTTTAAAAAATTTAAAATTTTGGGGTTTTTTTTTGGGGAATTTTTTAAAAAAAAAATTTTTTTAAAAAAATTTTTTAAAAAGGGGGGGGGGAAAAAAGGTTTAAAAAGGGGAAAAAAATTTTTTGGGGGGGTTTTTTTTTTAAAAAAATTTTTTTTTTTAAAAAAAAATTTTTCCGTTTTTAAATTTTTTTTAAAAAAATTTTTTCCCAGGGGGGTTTTGCCCCAAAAAGGGAAAAAAGGGTTTTTTTTTAAAAACCCCCCTTTTAAAATTTTTTTGGGGGGAAAAAAAAAAAAAGGGCTTTTCCCCGGGGGTTTTTTTTTTTAAAAAAAAAATTTCCCCCCCTTTTTTTTTTTAAAAAAAAAATTTTTTTTTTTTTTTGGGGTTTAAAAAAACAAAAAAAAGGGGGGGGTTTTTGGGGGCCCCTTTTTAAGCCCCAAAAATTTTTTTCCCCCCTTTTTTTTTTTTTGGGGGAAAAAACCCCAGGGGAAAAAAATTTTTTTTTTAAAAAAAAAGGGGGGGGTTTTTTTTATTTTTTTTTTT
>CAOKZL010005383.1:0-12179 GCA_948472985.1 Iguana delicatissima | reverse complement strand
GTGGAGAATATTCTCAGAATATTCTCAACCCACTATGAAAATGTAAGCAAATGCATAAGCAGCTAACTGGAAATTTCAGTGTCATATGGAAGGCTGTGTCCAAACACCAGACACTTGAGCCATCCAGTATGATTGTCCAGTATGATTGTTATGTACCCTAATACTATGGGCTGTAAAGCTAGTCTGGGTGAAAAGTGTGTTCCAATGAAAGGGCAAAGCAAAAAAGTAGGTATCAATAAATACCTCGTAATCCTAAATTATTTTACAGTGATCCATATATAGAGTTTGTGTCTTTTTTCTACTAAGATCTGTTATATTTCAGATGCTGCTGTGAGTTTTACCTAGTGTTATACTGTATTTACATTTTGTAGTTCTACTTTTTTTGTACAAGTTCTCTTCTACTGTGAGTCACACACCCCCTCAGAACTTTTGTTGGTGGATAATATATAAACATATAAATAATTAAATCAGTTGAAAGGGAAATGGTGGGGGGAGACATATTGATTGGTTAAAACTATATCTCCAGCTATATACCAACTGGAACGCTTGGCTCTCCAGACCTGAGATGCATTACAACCGAATGAATGTTATGTAATATGTACATTTAGTCAGGTGAGCAGGATCTGAACATGGTTACATTCTAGGTACGGAACTTTTCAGCCTAAGATATATACAATGCTCACAGCACATATCCCAGACAGTCTAGGATATTGGGTATGAGCTGACAATAAGACATCTGCAACCAGCTCAAGAATAAGAAGCATGTCCAGACCACAGATAATTTCTTCTTCTTTTCTTATTTTTTGAGTTATTAATAAAATGGCATAATTATATAAACAATCATTTTTTAAAACAATAAACAAGAAATGCAGCCTTGTGTACTATTTCTGAACAAATAAGTTAAAGGTAAATAAGAAATCTTTGGTTCACAGGTTTGACGCATCAGAAAGTAACAGTAATGTAATGGCTGAATAACTCTTTACCATTTAACTAAAACATCTTTCTATGGATTCACATGTGCAGGCAATACAAACTCACCAATATCACTGATACAATTAATAAAAGGAAATAAGGTTGAAAAGGTTTATTCTAGCTGGTCATTTTCATTGTCTTGTATGGAAGAAGTTAGCTTTTCTGTAAGTGCTATTTACCAAATTCTTTTATACCAAGATTCAGTTTAGAGATGTTTCGAAGTTTCTAGCTCTGAGCTATTATCAATCTTGTGGAAGTGCAAAAATGTAACCAAGTCCTTATGATTTAACACCTAACAACTGTCACAAAAGATGGAGAAGCCCTATTTTATGATCAGCAGGAATCACATGGTATGTAATTTGGCTTCTTATTAGAAATACCTTTCTTTAAAATTCAGAAGTAATGGGATACTCCCACCAAATCATTACCATTAGTTTGGAAATTTTCTATTAACATTTCTCATTTGCTTAAAGGATACTACATTTTCACAACTACGCTGGAGATGTTCTTTACTCTAAAGCACCTGGTGTATTTAACTCATGCTGGTTTAACTGCAGCTAATTAATTTTGAATTTATATGTCCAACACGGTTAGCTTTTATATGTAAGTCCTGGAGTTTATATGTTCTTTGTTGTTTCCAGTCTATAAATAAATTAAATTCATCATGATGATAATAAAGGATGGCATACAGTTAGAATCAATGGTGACAGTGTATGTATCTCTTTCATTTATTCCGTAGCTCAAAAGTGTTATTTAGAAAATGATTTCCCATTAGATCTACCTGCTTTTTCAGAATGCTAAGCCTCTTATCCACTGTATATTTAAGTTTTCATATTTCCTTTTTATGCAGGCTTCTGCATTATTGTGGAGAGGTATTCTTATCAATTATATAATTTGAAAAGCTTCATAGTAAAAAATCAGATATGCAACTCCCAGTCTTCCTGCTTTATTGTTTCCATATATTATGTCCTTTGGCAAATTACATAAACGATGAAAAAATCTAATTTGCAATAATTTTTTGCTATTTTGATAGCATACTGTATTGCATTTGTACAGGATGTACCTGAATTTTTAAAAATTAGCCATTTTATTATTTGCCATACCTCCTAGAGTTTTGAATAAAGAGAACGAAAAAGGAATGAAAATGACTTTTCCAACTGGCTTGGTATATTAACTCCTAAGTATCTCAAGAGCTTAATGCATAAAAGTATGTCCAATGCACTGGACAAGCAAAGGTTCCAACTCTTTGACATGTTTAAACAAAGAAGCTTCGACTGTGCTCTGTTAACTACAATGCCTGGTATAAATTTCTTCAAACTGTTGTAATTTAGAATGTACTTAGACCAATTGTAGGCTTGATTGTAGACTGTGATGCCATCAGCAAAAATGATAAAGAAAGATTTAGATTTCCCTACTTGTACTAGAAATACGACACCAGAATCTCCAGGGCAGGCATGAACAGAAGGGGAGACAAAGAATACCCCTGGCCAGTTCCTCTGCCAATCTGAACAGGGTCCCACTCTATACTACTGATATTAATAATGGTTTGATAGGCTTTATATATGCTGGAGATAACTTTTTCTCCCATAGCCATAACAGCAGATAGCTGTAAAATATACTGCCTTTCTATTTTGTCAAAGGCTTTGGCTGGGTCATACGAACACTTCCACAGGGACATGCTTGTAAGCTGAATGAATGATGTCAAGGAGCCTTCTGATTGGGTCAGTGATTTGTCAGTTTGTAACAAAGCTGAATTCATCTATTTCAATATTTTTCCCTGCAACAGAGTTCAATTTGTTTGCCAAGATGGCAAAAAAAATATTTAATATGGAAAATTGGATTAAATGAATCAATATCCTCTGGGTCTTTGTCTGGTTTTAAAATTAAAATTAATCACAACATTTTCCATGATTCTGGTATAGTGTTTCCATGCCATATTGAATTAAACTTTATAAATACTGATAGTCTTTGATACATTGATTCAGTCTTTGAATATTGGATATTGATAGAGTCTTTGATACAGTTTGCAATAACATCCTTCATCCTATTTTTAAAGTCTTTCCTTCTAAATAATAAAGAATGAAATGAGGAGGAGGAGGAAAGGAAGAGGAAGAGGAAGAAGAGGAGGAGGAAAAGTGCTTTTTGGAACAGCATAGTCCAGTGTAAATACTGCATGTATGGAAGCATGGTCACTGGATTTGTTTGATGTCTGCATTCACAGCAGAGTCTAAATTATTTTTTATATCAAAATATAATCTACAAGACAATAAGTCCCATATCTACTTGAATAATAGGAGTGATCTACCTCATTCCCATGCTGATTTCTCCAAATATCAGATAAGTCAATGTTTGCTAAGTCTATTCACACATAGTTTGAAAAATCTCAATTAGGAGAAGCTGCATATAAACCTCACCCAATAATAACTGTTTCTTCTTTGAAATTATTTATCGGTCGTAAATTATCATGGAGGAAACATTCCAGTTTTACACTAGGAGAACATTTAGATTGCAATATGACCTTAGTTTGATTGATGAGGCCCTTATGAAAAATATAATGGCCTTTAGATTCTGTAAGAGTATTTACAGTTAAAAAAATGAGAGGCTGTGTCTGTTACTGTTAGCAACCCTCCCCCACCCCCAATCTAGATGATCTTTTAGCTGAGAAAATCTAGATCAATATTTCGAAGCAACAACTTAGGTTGCCTCTTGTGGTGGGTTTCCTGAAGCATATGTAAATCAGGGTTTTCTTGATTAAAGAATCTTTTTTGTTTCATAATTGTATTCAAGCTGTGGGCATTAAAAGAAATTATTTTAAAGTTAGATGTGTACATTTCCAACACTTTCCTAGTTATCCAGGTTCTCCACCTAAATAACTAAACAGTAACTTAATCTTCAATAACAACCTTCTAACTTATCACATAGAGTCAAATCACATTTTTGATTCTGATCTTCATCCTCTACAGGCGAGATATGGTGTGTGTGTGCGGGGGGAAGGTATCAAGAGTAAAGAGTGACAAAGAATATTGCCTTCCAGCATCTTATCTTCACAACAAATGCTATTTGTTAACAAAAATAAAGCTTCATCATGAGCACTATGGGAATTTAAAGTCTTAAGAAAGGTTCTGTATATTATGTCATTCATTCATTCCAAAACAATATTGATTGCACCCTTAGAATGTAATTCTGAACAGAAAGCAATAGGGGTAACATCAAGAGAAAAAAAGAAAAATTTCTGCTGGAAGTTGACCATACAGTGGCACTGGAGGACCTAGAGATTCCTAGAGAGCATACTAACCAAATATGAGAATCATCATATTTGATGATGAGAATCACCAAATCTGTGAAAGGGAAACCAGTGAATATGGAGGCCCGCTGCACATAATTTTGTGCAATTAAAACCACTTCTTCTTTTATTGGGTTAATTGTATCCAACCACTCTTTGTCAACTCCTTGGTTTGATCTCAGACATTGCTTCTGTATCCTTATTTAAGGAAGAGCCCCTTGGGCTATTTGGCTGGCCTTTGTTAGCTCTTTAACCTATTGTCAGGTGTCCTATCACAATTCCATGGTGTGTTTTGACCTTGCTGGAATTGGACAAAAGAACTACCAGAGATGCTTCTTATATTGTATTGTAACCGTGGCCCATTCCATGTTCAAAGTTTCTTCTTTTGGTGATTAGACGTACACTTGGCACCTTTTGTGCTACAGTTGTGTTCAGGAACAAGTTAGATCTCCACTATCTTTCTTGTCATCGTTTTTGCCTCCAGACAGATAAGTTTCATGACAATTTTTTAAAATACTTTAAGAGCCACTATGCTAAACTGTGTTTCCTCCACTTAATATCATCTTGGGTGGGAAGGATCAGTATTGAAATTGTAAAAACTCTCTCAAAATAATTCCAATATCCTGTGAAGATACTGAAAGTATTACAGTTTCATACAGAGCCACTTTATTAATAAATCAATTTATTAAAAAATTGATTTATTAAAAAATCTGTCATGGAACTATTTACATACTAACTTACTAGATATCCAACCATTCCCTCACAAACAGGATTCAAAGCACTTTTCAATAAAGTTGAATAAAATAGACACAACTAAAATTGCATAATGGTTAAGTAATCTGGCCCTAAACGATACAGAACCATCTGATCTTATTAATTATATACACATCTCAGACTCTAGTAAAAGAATATTTAACTGTTATGTATTTCGGTTCCAAATACGTTTTAAAATTGCATTATCAACTGTTATCTTGAGATGAGGCGGTAATCACGAGAAGTCAACATGGATTTCTCAAAAATAAGTCATGCCAGACTAATCTTATCTCTTTTTATGATAGAGTTAATAGCTTGATAGATGAAGGGAATGCTGTGGATGTAGCATACCTCGATTTTAGTAAGGCCTTTGACAATGTTCCCCACCACATTCTTGCAAAGAAACTAGTAAAATGCGGGCTGGACAGGGCTACTGTTAGTTGGATTTGTAATTGGTTGACCGACCGAACCCAAAGAGTGATCACGAATGGCTGCTTCTCATCCTGGAGAGAAGTGACTAGCGGGGTGCCAAAGGGTTCTGTCCTGGGCCCAGTGCTTTTCAATATTTTTATCAACAACTTGGATGAAGGAATAGAGGGCATGCTCATCAAATTCGCAGATGACACCAAATTGGGAGGGGTTGCTAATACGCCAGAGGACAGGATCAAAATTCAAAATGATCTGGATAGATTGGAGAGCTGGGCCAAGGCTAACAAAACAAAATTCAACATAGATAAGTGTAAGGTCGTACACTTAGGTAGAAAAAATGGAATACAGAAATATAGGATGGGGGACAAGTGGTTGGATAGCAGTACATGTGAAAGGGATCTAGGAGTCTTCATAGACCACAAGCTGAACATGAGTCAGCAGTGTGATGCGGCAGCCAAGAAAGCCAATGCAATTCTCGGCTGCATCAATAGGAGTATGGTGTCTAGATCGAGGGAGGTACGGGTACCACTCTGCTCTGCTTTGGTTAGACCTCATCTTGAATACTGTGTCCAGTTCTGGGCACCCCAATTCAAGAAGGACATGGTCAAGCTGGAGCAAGTCCAGAGGAGGGCAACCAAAATGGTGAGAGGCCTGGAAGACATGCCCTATGAGGATAGACTTAGAGAGCTGGGTATGTTTAGTCTGCAGAAGAGAAGGTTAAGAGAGGACATGATAGCTATGTTTAAATATTTGAAGGGATGCCATGTAGAGGAAGGAGAGGGCTTGTTTTCTGCTGCTCCAGAGACCAGGACAAGGAGCAATGGATTCAAGCTGCAGGAAAGGAGATTCCACCTGAGCCTCAGGAAGAACTTCCTGACAGTCAGGGCTGTCCGGCAGTGGAATATGCTGCCTCGAAGTGTAGTGGAGTCTCCTTCCTTGGAGGTTTTTAAGCAGAGGCTAGATAGCCATCTGTCGGGAATGCTTTGAGGGTGTTCCTGCATAGCAGGGGGTTGGACTGGATGGCCCGTGTGGTCTCTTCCAACTCTACATTTCTATGATTCTATGATTCTATGTATTCTTTTACCAGGCACACTGGCAAATAAGAGTGGAATTTTTGACTGACTCATCTAAAACAACAACTAATGGAAGCATGTTACAAATATAGCTGAATGACTATCAGGATAACATTCCAAACTAATCAACATCAAATTAAATAAGTTGCCTTTCTAATCTACCTTTTCCTCTTTTAACGTTACCCTTACAAATATGATTAGAAGCAGCCAAAATATCAATGGTGTTTAAATTAAAACACTTCTTTGAAGAGGATAGATTGTAATATTCTCAAATCCAATTTAAAAAAGCTTTACAACCAACTACTGAATTATTAAATGTATCAGGATAGATGATCCATTTTTAAAAGAAGAACTGAATCCATTGTGTTAATAAAAATGAATCTGATAATATAATCTACCAGAATACTTATTTACTTGAAAAGCAATGAAATTTCGAGCTTGAATTCATAGCCATGAAACTAAATTACAAATTTCTAATCAAAGAAATAGGGCCTAAGTACGAAATGAGGTACCAGACCCCATCTGATCTTGGAAGTTAAGCAAGGTCATCCTTGGTTAGTACTTGAATGGGACAGTGTCAATGAATATCTGGTGCTGTAGGCTGTATTTCAGAGGAAAGAACTGACAAAACCACCTCTGAGTATTCCTTGCCTAAGAAAACTCTGCAAAATTTATGGGATTGCCATAAGTCAGCAGGTGACTAGAAGACACATACACACAAACAAACAAAAATGAAATTAAAATTAAAATTATCATAGCTAAGCCTCAAAGCATTTACTATAAAAATATACAATACAGAATTTTCTTTTTGATCCTGAAGTCCACCTATCTTTTCCTTGTCCTAAGAAATGGGGAAATCCCTGATAATTGATTTTATACTTGAAGGACAGAAGCCAAAAGAAGCCAAGAGGTAACAAAGATTGCCTATTCAGAAAATCAAACTAGGAGGATTAGGGATTTGCAGTGTACAATAGTACTTTAAAGCCTGTCAGTTCAAATAGTTAGCATGCATAATACAAAATGATGGGGGGAGGGACTGGATTTGTATGGAACTTTCAGAGGATAAAGTAATACAGCAATGGTTTTTACATGTTTAATGACAAACAACTTGACACTGAAATTCTAGAATGCCAAAAAAGACCAAAAGACTAAAAGATTGCTATAGTCTATGTATCAGAGGAAGGAACTGGCAAAATCACCTCTGAGTTTTCTTTGCCTAAGAAAGCCCTATGAAATTCAGAAGTCAACAAGTGACTTGAAGGCACACGCATACACAATACTATAGAAGACTGCAAAGACTGAAAGAAATTTTCCTACTGCTTACAGTGCACCCTCCATATATGCAAGGGTTCTGTTCCTTGTGCAAAACAAAAAACATGAATGCCGCATCCCATTATTGTCAGCAAGCACCCATGTACTATTCCTTCAGTAGACAGAATGATATCTCAGTAGGTGCCATGATGATACCAATAGAATTTTAGTCGACAGACTTGTCCAAAGCATGTATTATATAAGGTAAGTTACAGGCATATCTCAGTTAACAAGGCCTCTGACAAAGAAGCTCCCTATTACCAAATCTTTTTACACCTATCTAGTCTCGCAGTCCTCCTTGCCACTAGCCCAGGTGGAAATTTAAAAAAACAACAACAATGGGCATCAGTACTGGAAGGATGGTGAAGAAGGGTTGCAGAACCACACATTTCGCTGCTGAGTGCATATCTGCAGTAAACAATGCAGAGCTGGGAAAGAATAGCATTCTTCTCCACTGATTTAAAGACTGAACGATTTATTCCAGGTGCTGTAAGCTGTATTTCAGAGGAAGGAACTAGTAAAACCACCTCTTGAGTATTCCTAGCCTAAGAAAATCTTATGAAAATACACAGGGTCAACATAAGTCAACAGGTGACTTTAAGGTGCTTAAACACACACACACACACACACACACACACACACACACAAACACACAGGTGGGAAACTTGTACCTGTCCAGATGCTGGACTATAACTCCCATTATTCTTCACCACTACTACGCTGTCTAGGGCTGCATAACTCCTATGACTAAATATTTGGCTCATAGAAAAACATCAGGGAACAAAAATGATGTGGTCCCAAATCTCCCAGATCATTTATTTACAGTAGATCCCCCATAACTTTGGGGAATATGTTCCAGAATTTACTGTGGATAGGAAAAAAATGCAGACAATATAAATCAGTAGTTCTCAACCTTCCTAATGCCGCGATCCTTTAATACAGTTCCTCATGTTGTGGTGACTCCCAACCATAAAATTATTTATTTATTATTTACAATGCCTCCCCCCGGCAAACGCCATCTTGCTGGCCAGGAACGGGGGGCAGGCAGGGAGGGAAAGAGGAGCAACGCATCTCCCCCAGGAAAACTCCGAGACCCCCCCGGGCTCTGCTTCTGCTTTGCTCTCGTTTCCGCTGGGGGGGCAGTGTGGGAAAAGTTTCCAGAGTGTTGACCCTGGCCGGGGGGACAGAGGAATCCCAGCACCCTTGTCTTTTGCGCCGGGCGCAGCTGGCCCCCCCGGAAAAGTGCCGCCTTGCGGCCCCCCCGGCCCTTCCACAGCACCCCCCCGTGGTGAGTGAGGCAGAGGCCATGGCGAGGAGGGGGCCTGCCCCCCGTGCTTCCGCCACCCCCCCAAGCTGGCCTGTCAGATGTGAGGTTCTCCCAGTAGCGGAGAAGGGGAGTGATTTCAGTCCCTTCTGAACAGGGGGCAGGAGAACGTGAGCACGTGGCTCACGCTTGCGCACCACCACTCCTGGGCCTTTTCCGCACGTTACCTTATCACGGAGGTGGGAGGGTGCTGTTCGCGCAAGCAGGTTCTTGCGCGAGGTGCTCTCTTCGCTGCTCCTTCATCCCACAGCTGGCTTCCTGGTCACTTGACTGCCCCGCCCCTTCCTCCCCCAGTGCAGCCTACAGCTCCCAGGCTGCCCTGCGGAAGGAAGGGACGGGGCGGTCGCGCAACCAGGAAGCCAGCTGCGGGATCAAGGAGCAATGAAGAGAGAGCGCCCCCACCTCCGTGATAAGGTAATGTGAGGAAAAGGCCCAGGAGTGGTGTTGTGCAAGCGCGAGCCACACGCTCGTGTCCTCCTGCCCCCTTTGGCTTGCGCTTGTGCACCACCACCGAGGAGGGAATGGAGCCTAAGACCATCAGAAATACGTATTTTCCGATGGTATTAGGTGACCCCTGTGAAAGGGTCGTTCGACCCCGAAAGGGGTCGCAACCCACAGGTTGAGAACCGCTGATATAAACGCTATTGTTTTCATTAAGATGAACTACATAGGTATTAAGATAAGTATGCAGCTTGGAGAGGAGGCCCTGAAACTTGATTGGTTGGATCTTCATCCCAAGAGCAGACAATATCGACATTAATGGCTGGAGATCTTCTGACGGTTTGTGGGCTTTTGTTTTGTTTTTTGTAATGTTTGGAAGAACATTGTAATGGGAAGTTGTGTCTCCTTTTTAACTCAGTAAAGTGTTGCTGCAGAGGTTGTAATCTTTCAGTGATTGCACAAGTGATTTTAATGCTGCATTCCATCCAAAGAATGTATTCCATAATTTTGCCCTTTAATGTCTGTGCAATTTGAAAACCATTGGCAGATTTACAGGCCTACATGGCTGGTTCTGCTTCCACTACTTCCTTTTCCTCTGAAGACATCTCAACAAGTTCCTCCAATTCCTTACTGGATAACACTTCTTCATGGCATTGATAAGTTCCTCTACGTCCTCAGCCAGTCCCTTCTCCACCAAGTTGCATAGCTGCATGGATGATTCTCCTAACATCGATCCACAGAATGACCTGAAAAATCATCCATAACTTCACAAACTTTTCCAGCAGGCATTTACAGTTTCAGGTTTTAATTCATCTGCTGCACCTTTGATGAAGGTTACTGTCAGCGGCAGGCGGAGGTCAAGCAGATGCAGGACTAGCGGCTGGGGTTGACGGTTTATTGGCAGCTGGCAAACAGAGGGTTACAGCTCCCCCACAGATGAGCCCTAGTTCAATGTAAACAGACCTGAACACAAGTCACGCCTCGGTAGGCAAGTAGATTAACTTAGGAAACAAAGGAAGGTTGCTTGACCCAAACACAAAGGAAGGTTACTTCACCCAAACGCAAATAGAGTCCTCAGCTGGCAAGGAGGCTGGATGCGGTTATTGGCGGGAGGGGCTGGGTCCAGATGCAGGCGGAGAATGCGGAAGGCCGACGGTTGTTGCTCCATGATTCTCGCCACCCAGCGCCCGACCGAAATAATCCCCCAGACCGGCAGCGACCAATCCAGCGCAGGCCTACAGCTGAGGGCTCCCAGCTGAGGGCTCCCAGCTGGGCTTCCATCTGGGAGCTCTCAGTCCGCATCCGCTTCTCCATCAGCCGCCGGGACTGGAGGACCGCCTCTTTCCCTTGCCGCCGCTGCCAAAACGTGGGAGGAGGGGCGGCAGTCTCCTCAGAGTCCGAGCCGCGGGTGGGCGGAGTCCCCGGGCTGGGACCGGGACCCGCCTGCCCCGGCGAGCCTGCCAGCAACTCAATCGCCGGGGCGAGTCCCGGGCTGCCCCTGGCACCGCTAATGGGGCCATTTGCAGCGTTAGCGGCCTTGGCGGTGGCCGCCCCCCCCGTGTTGGTAGTGGCCTCGGCAGCAGCCGGGCCCTCCCCTGCATCAGCAGCAGCTTCCGCAGAGTCCAGACCCTCAACCGAGCCCAGGTCCATGACATCACTCCCCTCCCTGAGGGAGCCTCCCCCACCCCGCGGAGGGTGCAGCTTAGTCGGGTACCGGTGGTGGAAGTGCCGCACCAGAAGTGGCGCGTGGACGTCCGCCACATCCTCCCAGGACCGCTCCTCTGGCCTGTAGCCCCGCCAGTCGACCAGGTACTGGAGGCAGCCCCACCGCCGTCGGGAGTCAAGGATCTCGGCCACTTCGAATTCCTCTTCTCCATTGACGTAGGCGGGGGCCCCGAGCCTGCGTCGCTGCGTACCCCTGTGGCCGGCAGCAACAGTGGCCTATGAAAGACCGGATGAACCCGCAGAGTGCGAGGGAGCTGCAGCTGGTAGGACACAGGGTTAACCTGTGCCGAAACGATGAAAGGGCCTATGTATCGGGTGTCCAGTTTGCGGCTGGGACGAGTGGTCGGGTAGAAGCGGGTAGACAACCAGACACGGTCCCTGACCTGCAACGGGGCCCCCAGCTGGTGGTGCTGGTCCGCCGCCCGCTTGTACGCTTCCTTGGCTTGCTCAAGTTGCTCTCGCAGGAGATTCTGGAGGGCCCACAGCTGCTGCAGCCACTGGTCCACGGCTGGCACTGCAGACGGGGTGTCGACAGGCGGGAACCACCTCGGGTGGAAGCTATTGTTTGCAAAGAACAGGGACTGCTGGGTCGAGACATAGATGGCGTTGTTATAGGCGAACTCCGCCAGTGGGAGGAGCTCAGCCCAGTTATCCTGCTGGTAGCAGCTGTAGCAGAGGAACTATTGTTCCAAGGTAGCATTAGCGCACTCCGTCTGGCCATCCGTCTGTGGGTGGTGGGCAGAGGATAGGTGGGGCTCGATGTCTAGCTGGCACAACAGGCACTGCCAGAAGCGGGCGGTGAACTGCACCCCCCGGTCCGACACGATCCCTTCCGGGAGGCCATGAAGTCGGAAGACATGATCCAGGA
>CAOKZL010005382.1:0-10689 GCA_948472985.1 Iguana delicatissima | reverse complement strand
TTACTGAAAAATAAAACAAAACTCCTCAAAGCAGCTGGGATTTCACTTCTGGGCCCCCCAAAAATTGGTATTTTGTATTACATGGAGGCCTTACAACATATCTAAAAGGTAAACTGTAGTCCCTGGAGACTTCCAGGAGCACGAATTCAGCCTCTATTTTTGGCCAGAAAAAAGGGGGTTTTTATTCGGGGGATTCTAGAGGTGTCAAAGGCCACAAAAACATCTTTGAGGGGCACATGGATCCCCAAGGCCACACTTTGCTCACTCCAGATGAAAAAGAAGCTGAAAAAATGGAGGAAGAAAAATGAAACCTTTTGGAGAACATGAGTTTTTTTTTGAGGTATTTCTAAAGCTATAATTCTTTGTTCATCAGCCAGTTTGCCTTGGCTGACATTCTTCTCACTGCCTTGTGGCTTTCACCTCTATAAACTTAGATTTTTTCCCAATGCTTCACCATTACCTCATACTTTTTAAAAAAATAAACCACTCCTTTCTGCCCAGGTACCAAAAAGCCTTGGGCAAAATTAAAAGGCTTTCCACACATATGCCCAAAAAAAGAAATGCATCCTATATGTAGTGTTACATAAATTTGGGAAACAGTATAATTGTTTCACAGAATGACAGTTGGTGCCTGTATAAATGTATGTGTAAACCCACCACTAGTTTTGAAATGAAAACATGATTTTGACAGCTAAAGAGTAAACGGGGTTTTTCGAGAGCAGTGAAAGAAATTTAAAAAAGAACAAATCACTTGAGGCACAGCTTTGCATTTTAACCAGCCATAACTTCATTTTTTTTATGCTGGTTACAACCCACTTAAATGGTACATATTATTGCACTTTGAAACCACTGGGGAAAAGCTATAAGGATGTTTTTGTTTAAATTTCAGTCTTACTATACATAAAAACTGGGTAAGAGTAAGATTTATAAAAGGAATAAATCTTTTGGCATGCATGTTGTTGCACAAAATTTAAAAAACATACAATTTCTTTTTTAAATATATACAAGTTGGAGTTGGGAAGATTTTTTTTTCCATTTACCACTTGCCACTCATCTGTAATATATACTAGACTGCAGGCTAGAAGTTTTGCAGAAAAAAGCAGTTCCTCCAGCTGTAAGAGTACCAGATCTTATTATGATGTTGAAATAACAAATTTTTTGGATTCACAATTCTTGTGGCTGTTTCCCCAAGATTTGGAATCATCTCTGAGCTTCCCCATGGCATCTCATAGGTTTGAAAATCACCTTTGTGTACTGTTGCTTAGCTCTATTTAAGTTAACATCTGCAATTTGGACAAAAAAAGGGGATATTTTAATGTGAGAGAGCACAGTGAAAAAATAAGGCAGTTTGGAACTTTGAGGGGAAAACAGTGTTCCAGTGATGCTAGAATTCATAAGGCATTTCACCAAATTGCTAAGCTATTGTGGGCTTTAAAAGGGTAAGGCCGTTGAATATTTTTTGAAAGATTGGAACAGCTTCTGGACTTTTTGACCAGTAAGAAATCTAAGATGCAGTAATCTGTAGCTATGCTTGTTAGTAACTCTAATCGGGGGTTTTAACCTGTGGGTCCCCCAGATGTTGCTGGACTTCAGCTCCCAGAAGCCCCAGCCACTATGGTCAATGCTCAGGGCTTCTGGGAGCTGAAGTCCAAAAACATCTGGGGACCCACAGGTTGAGAACTACTGCTCTAGTGGATTGTAAATGTTTTTTAATTGACTATTATGGAAGCTGCCTGTTATGGAGGCAGCATACAAGTGCAATAGATAAATAGGTAGGTAGGTAGGTAGGTAGGTAGCAGTAGAATAATACACTTTTTCATTTTTCTCTTTTTTTATTACAGGTTGGCTGGGGGGAGGGGGAACGTCTCCTTTTGTGTTTTAATAAGTTAGTGTTATAGTGTTTTAGTTGGTGATTAGTGTTTCAGTACTGTGCTTTAGTTTTAGTTTAATTTTGGTTCTTATGTGCTAATTAGATTGTATTTGTGTTAAAATTAATAAATAGACCATTCCCAATCAGTAGAGGCAAATTTCACTTCATCATTAATTAATGTAAATGTACGCCAGGTTTCTTTGTTACGTGTGACTGAAGCCCACTGATAGGGACCATATGGTGAAAATAAGACAGTTGCAGGCATAATCAGGTATTTGAGGATTATCCAGATCTTTACTGTAACAATCAACATTCTGCAAACTCAGTTTCTGCTGATCCTTGAGTACAGCAGAGTCTGCAAAGCACACCAGTCAGAGTTCTGGGCACTCCATCATGACAAAAGCATGAGAAAATTATAGGAGGATTGTAAGGCAATGAAGAAATGGAGGGAAAACATTATCAAACATGGGCAGGAATAAATGGTAAGTTGGAGAATCATTATGGCTGGATGTTGATTCTAATGGAAACAGTTCAGCCAAATGTTGATTCATAGCAGTAGATGTGGCAATAATGTAATGCAGGTAAGAGACTGCTGCAGAAATACTGGTGTGGCACATAAATGTATGAGGACAGCAGAAGCAAAATCCACGGATATTTGCAGTGGTTCAAATGGACTGCTAGTAATTTCCAGTATCATTCTGTTCACTATCTGGAGCAACTCTCATACCCACTGCCACAATAGCTTCTTTCTGGACACTTGTAGCGACTTCTAAATAAGATGAGATAACCTGTTGTCTTTTCTTCTAAGGGCTTCAAAGTCAAGCAAATGACCTTTGTCTGTTAGAGTAATTATTTCTATCTGATTCTCATGCATGTGCCAAAATACTGGAAGTCTTGCTTGTCTACCCATGCACTGGTACTGGGGTTTTTATATTGCTATAAGGTTGGCCTTTGAGACCCACTGTCGCTCTCACAGTCTCCCAGCTTGTTGGGGGTGTCACTTTTTCTAGATCCATGCTCTTGATAATATTGCTAAACTGGATAATTTTACTGTTTTCCCTCATGTAACTATTCCCCAGTTGTTACTCTTCTGTACTAATTTGTCCTCTGTTTCCTTTCCCTTGCAAATAGCTACTCATTGTAAGTTTATGTGTACTTACTTTAAATACCCTCAGTATTCAGTTCTGTCTGTAGTCCATTTTAGCTTATGATTTTTGGATTCTGACCTCAAGAGACCAAGATTTTACCTCTTTGTGCCTTAAAGCCTAGAACATGGCTTTCCTATGAGGTTGGCATTTTCCTGGCCCAGACTGAGTGACAGAGGGAATGGTGAGACAGTCTGCCTCTCTGGGTTTTATGTATGTACTTATTTATGTGATTTGAATTGTATCCTGCCTGCAATGCAACCCAAAGCAGTTTACAGCTGCAAGTTAAAACAAAATAGCCGAGAGACAGGTGGTACAAAAGTTTAAAAATAATTAAATTACCAATCCAATTCAAACATTAATTTAAAAGAGAATCATAAACACATGAAATGCAAATAGCTTAAAAAGACAGGACATCCACTGTGCTTCTTCCACCCTAACCACTACCACTTCCCTTTACTGTTTCATATGTCTTTTTGTCAACAACTGGCAAGCTGCTGTGTTCAGAGGCTACAGATGGCTGATGGTTTGCAAATTGCTACTCCTATTACACGTGCCCCGGGTTGACACTGCACTCTCTGTTTTCTACCAGAAATCCCATTCCCCTCGATGTATTAGAAGTGTCATTCAAAAGGGTTCTCCTTCCTGCTGGGATCCCAGTCCAGGTTACCTTTTGAAAGTGTGGAATTGGCATTTCCATGTTTTTTTTTTAAATATTTATTTTTTATCAAATGCTAACAAACATATGAAAAACAAATAGCAATTACAATTGAATAAACCAACAATCAAACCAATATCTATGCATTATATACAATATATACAATTTGTGATGAAGAACAAAAGGACAGAAAAACACCCGAGGAAAAGGAGAATAAAAGACAAAAAAAACCTACAAAACAAATGATCAATACAATAATATCAGCAAAAAAACTACAGTTCCAACAAAGTAAAAAGTAACATTTTCCTCTCTGATAAAGTTTCAGCTTTACTTAATAATTGAATAACAATTTTGTCTTCTCTGTATTAAAAAGGAAAATATGAGGATCTGCACTTTCAAAAAGCACTGCTCAAAAGCAGGCAACCTGTAGAAAAGGATAAAGGGGCTGGTACACATGCCCTCCATGAACTCAAGATTGGCCACCTCTAATGTGAGATTGAAAACACGTATCCATAAATCAACATTTTATTTGGATTCATTCAAGATAAATTTATGTTTGTGCTGTTTTTATTGAAAATCCCTCTTTCAGTACTACAACCAGCAATGGAATAATGTTTTCTGCAAAAGTTTTAACTTACTGTAAATGGAAGCAAACGGAAACAGAGAATTATTCATTTCCATATGCATTTTGTGCTCCATCAGTTATTAAATCTTGATTTTCATTTAATACAGTTGGCAAGGGCTACTGTACGTACCCCTAAGACAGGTGTATTGATGTTCACCTACCGAGTCTAAAAGGTAATACAACTCTTTTTCTTTACAAGTGATTTCCATGTATTTTTGATAAAAAACTAGCACATTGAAAAATTTGAAATGTTAAGATTTAGCTTTTCATCCAGCTCATTCCTAAGTCTGCAACAAATATTACAGTAGCTGAATGTCTTGAAATAGAGTGGATCTCAAATGTTTAGCATTTTTTATATTTCATTTCTTTATCTTATCTCTTTTTTTATTTGTGTTTTTAAATTGTTTTTCATACTGCTGTCACATAATACTCTGAGATTTGGGTTTTATATTTTTATTATTATGTCAGCTACCTCTAGGGACATACCCTAAAAGGCACCTTTATAATTAAGTGTATAAATATTACACCAACCCAACAGGGTTTACACAAAAGGATTATAAATATATACTTGATTTTCAAATGATCTGAGAGGTTTTTGGAAGTCCTGGGTAACTCTTATTTTCTATAAGTTCATGGCTGGAAGAAGATGATCTGGGCTTGTTGCCAAAGTGCAATCGGCGAATTGAACGCATCAGAGGATTACAGTGAACAGTTCCAGCTAATACCCTGTTTCTCACTCTATAATCATAAGCTACTCTTTGTGAAGTGTGGAAGAGTTTGTTAACTCCGGCATGTCATGAATCACAAAATGAAAATAGCTGAAAAGAGAGGAAGAAATACAGTGATTGATTGTTTAGCAAGAATGGCTAAAATGAGAGTTTCTATGGATGAAACTGCTGCCAATAAAGCAGCTTTTCAGGAAGGTTCAGATAAGGTGAAGTGCTAAAAATGCTTTGTGTAGGGACCCAGGATAAGAAGAATGCAGAGCTAGTGTTTTGGTTATCTGGACCAGTAGGAATGGCTAAATGTGTTGAAGAATGGGAGACCACGTTCTCCAGTTGCTGTTTTTGAAAGCAAGGTTTCTCAGAAAACGGTGCTGAAACTCACAGGGATAAACAAGCCAGTTTTACTTCATGGAAGTTTCTTTATCCCCTCCATCCTGTATCACTGTCTGTTTTCTACATTTCCTTGACCAATTCATTGTCATCTCAAACTCCTATGTCCAAGATCTGACATTCCCCCCTTCTCTTTTTCCTCAAAACTCTCGTCTTGATCCTTGAGTTCCTACATGATGTCACCATCTTTCCCGTTGAAACCAACCTTTGACTTTCTCCTTCATTCCCTAATTCTGTTCAGCTCACGGTCCCTTCTCCTTTAAACATTTGGGAAAAACAAAGCACTTCTACCTCATCCCCTTGGCCAAAAAAACTTGGTTTTTGTTCATTTATTTCATTCATATGCCACCTTTCCCCAGAGTGGGACAGAAGGCAGTTCACAAAAACAAGTTTCTGCTTGATTGCTCTCCCTTTTCTTCTCTGGCTTTGATTTTCTCCTCATCCCAATTCCTCACCTGTGAACAACACCCCACTGCCCAAATCATTCAGCTCTCTCATCCCTCTGAAGACCATCATGTTTGTCTCCAAAGGTTTTCATTAATTGAATTTCCCTTCCATTCCCAAATTTACAACAACCCCTCTGTGGTTTTTGTGTGCTGTTATCTCCTTCGGATTGAGACTCCAATTTATCCAGCCATGTCTTCACTTATCCTGCTTCAGCTGGCCAAAGATTTTCTCTGCTCCCTCTCAGACAGTTACTGCCCTGTGCCTAGAATTACTACCTGGTATGCTACTTTTCCTTTGTCCATCTGTCTGTCTACTCTCAATCTCTCATCCATTTGTCTTGTCTCTGTCCCTTTATGCTTTGCAATTTCCCTCAACCTACCCCTTTGGCACAACCCCTGTAATCTCTGCACCTTTCGGTAGCTTTCCCCTAAGTCTGGACATTTTGTGCTCATCTCCCATTTGAAAACGCTTGGCCATTTTATCTTAGAATTATGAGAGCTATGGTTGAACATAGCTGGATGCTAGTTTAGGAAGGCTGAACTAAGCCTAATAACACATACTATTATTTTCTTGCCTTTCCTTTGTTTCTCTTGTGTAGAATTATATATAGGTAGGTGGACTTTGTCCTCTTATTTTCCTCAAAGCTGCTCAATAGTTCAGTAGCTAATAAGAACGAGAAATATAATGCTCTGATGTCATCCCAAGACTAGTTTTCTGTTTGTACACAGTATAAATCTTTTCATTTCCTTATATCTTGGTTTTGCTGAAAACAAATTTCATTTCCTGCCATATCAGGTTGCTATTATTTGGGCATGGGGGAGGACAGCATGACTATATTTGACTTTTCAAGGGTAAGTGTCTCAATATTTTTACTTTTCACCTATCCAATGTACCTAATCTTGTAAGAGATGGCGGTGATCCATAATTAACTCATATTTTTTACTTGACTCAGAAGCAGATGTGGGAAAGGACATTATTATTAAATCAGGGCAGCTGCTTTGGGAAAAGAGAGAGGACAAAAATATTTTCCCTTTGCCTCGATTTTCCTGGTTGAAGTTGCCTACCAGCACTAAATCCTGGTAGCTGTCATTAGCTACTGGAAGGAGCGTGATAAGGAGGTGGCCTCCCTTGAGGAGCTACTAAGATGGAAGGAAAGGTTAAACTCACCCTCCCAGCCTGTGCCACAGCTCTGATCAGACTCCTCACCCCCGCCAGCAGTTGCTTTTAAGCAGAGGAAAGACCTCAGGAGGTGGAGCCAGAGAGTCCAGTGTCATCTCTTGTTAAGAGTACCATCATTGTCTGCTGGCACTAATATTTTGTTTTAGGAAGTCGTTCGTGAAATATGAATGTCTTTTGTCATCTACTGCTGTATTTGTATTGTATCATGGAACTGCATACTTTGAAAAGTGGATTTTGCTTGGAGTGCCTAATGGCATTTTGCAGTAATGTGTGCCACAAGGAGGGAGACTGGTGCAAAAACCATGACAAATCTCACATTGTCTGCTTAGATCCAGAGGGACGTTTTCCCAAACCTGATTGATATAAATGGGCCTAAGGATTACGGTAGGTAACATGGTTATTAACTAGATATCCTTTTTACTTCCTCTTACAAATAAATGTACATCCAGTATACTGATTTTCTAACGGAGTGTCCTGAATAAGGGCACTTCTGTCCTCCCACCATTTTCTTGGACTGAACTGCAAACCCTGGTGTAGTATAGCAAAGCTTATCGGTCAAATTACTGCTGGACTTTAAGAAAGAGATTGAAATCCTCCCACACATGCTGTGAGAAAAGTGTGGCACATGGTGACAGTCACCTGGCCTCCAGATGCAATTACAGAGACAGCTCCCAGACATTTCTCCCATAAGCTGTGTTGGCTAGGACTGTTGGAGTTGAGTCCAACAACATCGTAGGGACACATTACTCCCTACTGATCCTGACCTGCCTTTCTTCCCTGTTTCCCAGGTAATTTTAAAAAATAGAACCTCAAGAGATGCAGTTCTGGTTTTCCTCTGGAAGGTGCAAGATCCCATCATTTCCTCATCCCTACAAGTGGGAGCTGGGGTGGTACTCTAAGCATGATAACATTACATCATGTTCTTAAATATCACCAGAAAATTTGCATCTTTGGTCAGCTGCATATTCCATGTCACATTTTGTTCGGTCCTCAAAAACCATTTCTGCACTAGCCCTGCTATGGCGCAATGATTCCACTTTCACAGTCCCTTGGACCCTGGGTTTGCAGTTTCGGGAGAGGAGTTGGTGTTTGCCATAATAGGCCAGCCAGAAAACGGCCAAAATAAAGCACATCTTTCAGCTATCCACTGAACTTACAAGAGGTTTTTTTAAAAATTTAATTTTTTAAACCCCCTTTTTTTTTTTTTGGGGAAAAAAAAAGGGTTTTCCCCCCCCAAATTTTTAAGGGGGAAGGGAACGGTTTTAAAAAAGGAAATTTCCATTTTTGGGAAAAAAATTTTTTAAAATTTTTTTTGGGGGGTTTTTTAAAAAGGTTTTTCCCAAAAAAAAAAAAAAAATTTAATCCATTAAAAAAAAAAAATTTAAAAAAAAACCCCCCCCAAAAAAAATTTTTAGGGAAAAAATGGGGGAAAAAAAAAAGGGGGCCCCCTTTTTTTGGATTTTTTCCCCCCAAAACCCCTTTGGGGGGGGGGCCCCCCCCCAAAAAAAAAAAACCCCCCTTTTTTTCCCCCCAAATTTTGGGGGGGGGGGGTTTTTTCCCCCCCCGGGGGCCCCCCCCCCCCCCTTTTTTTTGGGGGGCCCCCAAAAAAAAAAAAAAAATTTTTTTTTTTCCCCGGGGGGTTTTTTTTTCCCCAAAAAAAGGGGGGGGGGGAAAAAAAAAAATTAAATTTTTAGGGGAAAAAAAAAATTTTTTTTTTAAAAAAAATTTTTTTTTTTTTCCCCCAAAAAAAAAAGGGGGGTTTTTTCCCCCTTTTTTCCCCCCGGGGGGGGGTTTTTTTAAAAAAAATTTTTTAAAAAAAAAAAAAAAAAAAAAAAAAACCCCCCCCTTTTTTCCCTTTTTCTTTTTTAAAAAAAAAAAGGGGGCCCCTTTTTTTTAAAATTCTCCAAAAAAACGGGGGGCCCCCAAAAAATTGGTTTTTTGGGGTTTTTTAAAAAATTTTTTTTTTAAAAATTTTTAAATAAAAATTTTTTTTAAAAATTCCAAAAAAAGGGGGTTTTTTTTGGGGGGGGAAAAAAAGGAGAGGGTTCCGGGGAAAGGAAAAAATTTTTAAAAGGGGGTTTAAAAGGGGCCCCAAAAGGGGGGAAAAAAATTAAAAAAAAGGGGGGAAAAGGGAAAAAAGGGGAAAGGCCCAAAAAAAATTTTTTTTGGGTTTTTAACCAAAAATTTGGGGGGAAAAAAATTTTTGGGGGAAATTAAAAAAAGGGGGTTTTTTTTTTAAATAAAGGGAAAAAAAACAAAAAAATTTTGTTTTTTTTTTTGGGGGAAAAAACCAAAAAAAAAAAAATTTATTTTTTGGGGGGTTTTTTTTGGGGGGGGGGGCCCCCCCGGGGGTTTGGGGGAAAATAAAAAAAAAGGGGGGGAATCAAGGCAAGGGGCCCCTTTTGGGGGGGGGGTTTTTTTAAAAAAATTAAACCCTTTTTTTCCCCCCCTTTTTTTCCCCAATTTTTTTTTTAAAAATTTTTTCCCCCCAAAAAAATTTTTAGAAAAAAAGGGGGAAAAATTTTTTTGGGGTTAAAAATTTTTTTGGGGGGGGGGGAAAAAAAGGGTTTGGCCCCAAAACCAGAAAAAATTTAAAAAAAGGGGGGAAAAAAAGGGGGGGAAAAAAGGGGGGAAAACCCCGGGGGTTTAATTGGGGGCCCGGGATGGGGGGGCCCCCCCTTTTTGGGGGGTTTTTTTGGGGGGGGGAAACCCCCCTGGGGGGCCCCCCAAAAAACCCCCCGGGGCCGGAAAAAAATTTTAAAAAAAGGGGGAAAAAGGTTTAAAAAAAGAAAACCCCCCCCAAAAAAATTTTTTGGGAAAAAACCCCCCAAAAATTGTAAAATTTTTAAAAAATTTTTTAAAAATTTCCCCCCAAAAAAAATTTTAAGGGGGGAAAAAACCCTAAGGGGCCCTTTTTAAAAAATTTTCCCCCCCAAAAAAAAAAAGGGGGGAAAAAAATCCCAAAAATTCCAAAAATTTTTTTTTTTTTTTTTTGGGGGGGTTTTTTTTCCCCAAAAAAAAAGGGAAAAAAATTGGCAAAAAAAAAAAAAAAAAAAGGGGAAAAGGTTTGCCTTTTTGGGCCCCCCAAAATTTTAATTGGAAATTTTTTTAAAATTTTTTTTTTAAAGGGGTTTTTGGAAAAATTTGGCCTTTTTTTGGGGGGTTTTTTTTGGGGGAAAAAAGGGAAAATTTTTAAAAAAAAAAAACCAATTTTTTTTTTTTTAAAATTTTTTTTTTAAAAAAGGGGGGGGCCCCCCCGGGGGCCCCTTTTTTTAAAAAAAATTAAGGGGTCTTTTTGGTTCCTTTTTTTTTTTTAAAAAAATTTTTTGGGGTTTTTTTTAAAATTTTTAAAAATTTCAAAAAATTTCCCCCTTTTGGGAAAAAATTTTTTGGTTTTTTTTTAAAAAAAAATTTTTTTAAAAAAAAAAATTCAAAAAAAAAAAATTTTTTTTTCCCCTTTTTTTGGTTTTCCCCACCCCCCCCTTTTTAAAAAATTTAAACTTAAAAATTTTTTTTAAAAAAAAAGGGGGGGGAAAAAAAATTTTTTTTTTTTTTCCCCCCTTTTGGGGGCCCTTTTTTTTCCCCAAAAATTTTTTTTTTTTAAAAAAATTCTTTTTTTTTTTTGGGCCCTTTTTTTGGCCCCCGGGGTT
>CAOKZL010005380.1:0-10450 GCA_948472985.1 Iguana delicatissima | reverse complement strand
AGTTCCAAGCATGGAAGAGGCATTTGCCTGATTTTTTGGGGGGGGCCCCCTTCCTCCATCCACTCTTTCACCAATTTCTGCAGATTTTAAAGGGAAACTGGAAGGGCTCTTGGGGAGGGAAAAAGGTGATTGGGATGTTCACTTTGTCATTTCGGGCCCTTTTTCTGTATTTTGTTTTTAAAACGGGGACGGTCCTCCAGCAAGGATGTTTTTTGGGGGGTGAACTGGGTCTGGACTATTTTCTGTATTTTTGGACTTCAGTCTCTCCGGAAAGACCAGAACTGGAGTTCCCCATGCTATTGAAAAACCGTTTAAAAAAACAGGTCTTTCAATAGCCCGGACCCCCCATTTTGGGCTGCGCTCCTGGGACCAGGCTCGCACCAGCGCGAGGCTGCAGACTTCCGGGGGGGGTTTTGGGCTGGATTTCTCGGGTTTGTGGAGACCTCCACCAACCGGAAGCCTCCATTTTCACCCCCGGAGCAGTGTGTAGCGCAGGCACTGCTCCAGATCAGTGGGGATGTCAGAGGGAGTGCGCCAGTCTGGTGAGAAACAAGCCCCGTTTTTTTCCCCAAAGTGTAAAAAACCCCCCAGTTACATACACTAAATCGGGATAAACCAGTTTGGGGAAACTTTCTTTTCTCCCCCCCCCCCTCCCCCCGTATCATCTATCAATCATCTGTAGTGCAAATGTTTAAAGTGACTTATATTATAGATGCTAGTGAGAGGTTAAAACCCCAAACCCGCCCAAAGCATAGGGAAAATAAAATTCACATGGAGTTGTAGAATAAGAATGAATTAATAAGACTGTTATATATGAATCCACTTCAGAATGGACTTTCCTTTAGTAGAAAGCAGTGATTCCTTTGTTGCATTTGCAGTTATCCCATAAAGTAAAACACCTTGTAGGTAAAGGACAATGAAGTCATTTAGGTGAGGGACTATAATCCCCCGCTTCATATTTTTGGGATCCCCTTTAAAATCCAAGAAAGACACAATCAAAATGGGCATAAAATGCTTTTGGAATGGCAAGAGAAAAGGGATTCAAGCTTTCATACACACACAATAACACCACACCCAACACGGAACTGGGAAGCCAAACATGAACATTTTTATCTCAGACATTCACTTTTAGAAAAAGATGAGAAACCAAAAAAGAGCCATTGTACAGGATTACCAGGTTCCTTCATAATTAAATGGCTCCTCTGCCTGTCGTCGCTTGAATTACTGAGTTCTCATGTGTGGTTTGGGTAATGAAAACCACAAGTGAATAGTTCTTGGAACTGTTTAGCATAAAAATTTTTTTTTTTTAAAATTTTGTAAATATTTTCCTATGTATACTATTCTTAATTACACAGTAGCAAAAGACCAAATAGCTCAAAAACCCCATTAGAACATTAGGCTGCACATAACAAATTATATAATTACTTTTCAGCTGTAATTTTTCAAAAAGAGATTTCTGGTCCTCTTTTTCTGGGTTTTTTTTGTCTGGTTTGTTTGGATATATTTCTTTTAAAAAATAGGCCCCAACTCCTAGAAAGAGATGTTTTTTTTTCCCAGTATCTGAAGGAACAAAGATAGACTGTCTAGTCTGACAAGTTTTCAGCTTGGGTAAAAACATTTTAAGGGTTCAGTGTTCAGAAAACCACAAAAAGAGACTGAGGCCATTTCTGCATTCCCCCTTTTTGTTTTGTCCTAGCGTCATCCTGGCAGTGCCTTCGCGGGGATGGGGGTTTCCCCCAATCCCCCCTTTGCACCCAACTGGGGATGGGAGTCCCAGTGACAAAGCCTTCCTTCCTCACTGCACCCCCTTTTTTTCCCATGTGTACTGGAGAAGGAAGTTTATAGGTCTTGCTTCTTCCCATTCTGCCCGCTGCTGGTAAAAAGCATTGCACATTGTGGGGCCCTTATAAGATTTTTTCCGTTAATGGTATATCCCATGATTCAACAGGTGGGGATGCATTGGCAGCAGGCCATGACAACATTGTGTGGTAGCATACTACGGACTGCTGCCAATGCTTTCCCATCATGGGACAGCAAACCGTGAAAAATTGCCTGATATTCAGACAGGAACCTTAGTGGATGTACTGGTTCCAGCCATTTAAGGGACCACCCCATGGGGTTTGGGTGGGGAAAAAAGGAGGAACCATGTGAACAGTAATTTAGTGGCAACATAGCTGAAACACCAATTATATAATTTGTCATCAAAAATTTTTGCTGGATAAAAAAAAGAAATTCTTACAAGGGAGTGTTCCTTATCACTTCGTTTCCATCCCGGGGAAATAGATAGATAGATAGATAGATAGATAGATAGATAGATAGTTTTTCTAATTTAAAAGCATAAAAACTCTATCAGGAGAAGATGAACCCCCTTTATGTAGATTAAGACTTGCCCAATTGAATACCATTAGCAGGACCCGTTTTTCCCCCATTTCTTTCTGCTATAGGACATTGTGCTTACATTCTTAAAGTAAATATAAAATTTAAACTTAAAAAAAGAAAAAGATTTTGAACTTTTTTAAGGAAAAATAAATGCAGACTGCACTTACAAATGTGTCCCCAGACAGTCAAAAAACAGTAGAATAAACAGAAGGGGGAGACTACTTTGCTGATCTAGAGGTCTCCATAGGAATAGGTAGAATAACTGGCCTTAAACCATTTTTTGAGCACCCCATGAAAAACACAGAAATTTTTTTGGGAAAAGATAATCACACTTTTTTCCTTCTAGGTTTTGGCTAGATACAAACATCCCTCTTATCTATTATTAGAAATGTTAAATGCAAACTGTACGGATGAAAACAGGGAACATGTCTAGAAGCAAAACCACAAAGAATTATTCTCCTTTCAGAAAGAAGTTTTTTTTTCAGTGCTGCTTATCCCCCTTTTATTCCCGTTATAGCACTATATTCCACAACTGCCATAGCAATATCCAGGAATTGGTTTTTTTGGTGAAACACTAAAGGAGTAATTTTGGGGCCCCTCCCTTAATGGCAAATCTTGGGATTCCCTAATGGAAGATGGCATTTAATGTGCAATATTGCATTATAATTATGTAGTGTAAAAAGCCCCCGGTTTTTCTTATAGCAAGGGTGAGAAACACAACCACTGCAAACCCATTTTCCTTCTCCTCCATTGTGCCCAATTTTTGGGACTACACTAGGTAAAACCTTTTAAAATTTAAAGTTTAAATACAAAAGGACTGGTGAATTTAAAAAGGGTTTTAGTAGTTTTACCAAAATATAGTGGTACACCAAATTAGGCTGGCCCTTTTTTGGGTTTTGGGGGAGGTTTGCCCTGGGCCTTTTGACCTGGAAGTATAAAACAACAGCCTGAACCCCACTTTGGTTTTAAGAATAGCAAAGCAAACATCTTAAACACAGTTTATTACAGTATAGAGACAAAAAGAAGTAGTGTTTGGTGTCTTGAAGGGACTGAGACAAAAAATCTTCTTGGTCAACAGGAAGGTGCAGTTGAAACTTGGACAGATGAAGATTTTAAAAAGGCTGTCTTGGCCAAAGCTGCTACTTCATCACTAAAGCTAAAAAAATTAGGGAACAGATGGGGGCAAATTCCATTTAAAAAGAAAAGGAGAAACCCCCCACCACTTTTGGGTTTCTTTTCCCCAATTAGCTTCCATTGCTCCATCCACTTGATACTCTTTCTCCTGTAAATATCTTGCCAGCTCCCTCTCTATCTTTAAAACCAAATGCTGCATAAGCTAATTTAAGCACTTATGAACCCCGCATCCCCCCCCCTCTGGTAATGCCTTTCGTTAAAAATTTTCCCTGGCCCAACATGATACATATTGAGAACCTCATGTTGCTTTCAGGTTAAGGTTTGCTCTCTGTCCTAAACTGCCACCTTTTCTCATAGAAACTTAACACAGTGCTTATATTGAAAGACAGTGTGTAAGGGGATACCCCTAATGCCATAGTGCCTTCACTGCCTGATAAAAAGGGTTCTACCCAATGCCGCCTTCATTCTCCTTCCTCATCCCAACCAGGGTTTTTCATTCTTCTTTTTCAAACACAGCATTCCCTGGCTCTTTTGTTCCTCTGAGCATGCTCATTTGCTGCTTTTCAAAGACTTACTTATCAGCATCTGGAAACTGCAGGGTCACTTTTGAAATTTTACCCCCCCTTTTTATCAAAAGGCACCTTTTTTGACTTTATTCATTCATTCATTTGTCATTTTTTACGTCACTCCTTTTCTTCAATGAACTCAAAGTGTTGTGTAAGGCTGTTTTCGTCCTCTTTTTTATTATTACAAAAAGTCTTTGGGGGGAGGTCAAGCTGAAATAAAAACAACCCCCCAAAAAGGAGGGCTAGTCTCAGCTCAGACAGAACTTAAGCCCTTTCCAAACGCCCCCTTTTCGCAGAGCTGGGGTGTGGGGATACGCAAGCAGCCTCAGCAAGAGGCTCCCCTTTTGGTTTTTCCTTCAGCTCCACAGCTGCTGCCTGCTCACGCGGACCCCGCCTCTTCCTTCCACAGGGCACCCGGGGGAAATTTTCCAAGGCTGCGCGGGGAAGGAAAGCAAAGCGCTGTGGCTCCGGAGCTCTGCACGCACGGAAAGTGCACGTGGGGCCCTGGAGTGATCCCAATCACGCACCATTTTCGGCTCACGGTTGAAAATGAAAAAGTGTGTGGTCGGTGCCTGTTTAGCCCCGGAGCATCCCTTATTGTGAGAAACATTGTGGACCGCCCCACTTTCGTGCAATGCTCGGGGGACCCTTTCACATAGCAAATGCTGTAAAAAGGCCCCTTAGTATAGAGGAAATAATGGCAGTACTCAGAATAGTTGAGGTGGTCAGACATGAAAACCAGTTCCCCCCCCATTGTATTTTACTTCAGCTTGCCTGATCAGGAATATGATTGAAGGGTGGGCCCTTTTTTGGATAACTCCTATTGAGTTCCAGAAGATCGAGTGAAAGGATACTGGTTTATTATTTACTAGCATATTTACCTGGTATTGCCTGGGATTTTTTTTTAAGAATTAAAAAAACTGTCTTCTCCAATTTTCCCGTAACTTTGCTATTTTCCGATGACCCGTATTCAGAGTTATTTTCAAGACAGTTTGGGTTCCTGAGGGAGTACACTGTCCTCTGCCTTGCTGCTAGGCCTTGTGTCCATACAACAGGCCTATTTTTGTACTTGTAAATTTTCCCCATATTCCCCAATCTAATCTTTTTTCAGAGTTGTTTTGAGGGTGGGGTTCCCCACAGGGGAAAACACTCCTTCCTCCTTTCTGCTAGCCCCCATCTCCATAGCAACCAGCCTATTCCAGGGACCTTTTTGGGGTTTTTATAGTCCCCAAAACCAATCTGTGTTGTCTGATGATGTTGATGTGCTGGCTCCCCCCCCCACACACTTTCTGTTGAATTTGTGCAATGGCTTTACATTTTTCTGGAAGCATTTTTTGTTTTAATTTAGTTTTAAGATTCCTCACATATGGAACCCATACAACCTACTGTGTGAGGTGAGAAGCCCTTGTAACTATGGCCATTTCTGCACTGCCCCTTTTTATAGCGCTATTATTCCACTTTCTATATCCTGTGGAATTCCTTGGGTTTTTGGGGGTAGTTTAAAGGGGGGGCTTTAAAACCTCACCAGAGAGGGCTTTGGGTCAAAAAAACTAAAAAAAACCCCAGAAAATGTAAAGCCATTGCACAAATTCAACAGAAAGGGGGGGGGGCCCAAAATCAACATAAACAGGGCAACACAATTGGATTGGGGACTATAGGGGGGGAAAAAACAGGTCTGGAATGGGGGTTTATGGAGGTGGGGGCTAAAACAAGGAGGAAGGCAAATGTATTCCTGTAGGAACCCAGCCTCTGAATATTAACAACTCTGAATAAAGATTAGATTGGGGAAAATGGGAAAATTTACAAGTACAAAAAAAAGGCCTGTTGCTATGGACACAAGGCCTACAGCAAGGCAGAGGACAGTGTACTCCCTCAGGAACCCAAATGTCTATGTAAATAACTCTGAATACAGATTGCATGGGAAATATGAAAAAAAAGTTACAGGAAAGGGGAAGACAGTTTGTTGAATTCTTTAAAAGGAAAATAAAATCCCCCGGGAATCCAGGGGGGGAAATTCTAGTAAAAAATAAACCAGTATCCTTTCACTCATCTTCTGGAATAAAGGATTATCCCAAAAAAAGGGGCCCCCCCTTAAACATATTCCCCGATAGGAAGCTGAAGTAAAAAAATGTGGGGAACTGGTTTTCATGTCATGACCACCTCAACTATTCTGGTCTGCCATTATTTTATCAAAGGCCCCTTTTTGCACAGCATTTGCTAGGGGGCCCTCAGCATTGCACAAATTGAAAGGGCCACAATGACCCCACAATCACGGGATCTCCAGGGGCTGCAGGCACCGACCACACACTTTTTCATTTTCAACCGTAGCCGAAAATGGTGGTGATTGGCATCACTCCAGGGCCCCCGTGCACGGGGGTCAATCCGGGAGCCACACCCCGGTGTTCCTGTCCCCCCACCCTTTGGGAAAACCCCCCAGGCTGCCCTGGGGAAAGGGAAAGGGCGGGGGCCCCCTGTGAGACAGCACTGTGGAGCTGAAGGAACCGGGATCCGAACCTCTTGCTGAGGTCTTGCGTACCCCCCACCCCCAGCTCTGGAAAAGGTGGTTGGGGAAAAGGGTTAAGTTTGTTGAGCTGAGACTAGCTCCCTTGGGCTGGTTTTTCTTTTTTTTTCAGCTTGACCTATAAAGACTTTTTGTAATAATAAAAAGAGGACGAAAAGCCTTACACAACACTTTGAGTTCATTGAAAAAAAGGGATGCTAAAAGTGAAAAATAATAATAATAAAGTAAAAAAATTTTTGAAAAAGGGGGGGAAGAGAGTGACCCTGCAGTTTGATGCTGATAAGTAAGTTTTTGAAAAGCAGCAAAGAGCATGCTCAGGGAAGCGGGAAAGGGCCCTTTGTTTTGAAAAAGAAAATGCAAAACCTTTTGGGGAGGGAAGGGAAAATGAAGGCAAGGCTATTGGGGTAAAACCCTTTTTATGGCAGTGAAGATGCACTATGGCATTATAGGCCCCACAACACACTGTATTTCAATATAAGCACTGTGCCTTCTATGAGGGGGGCATTCTATGGACAAGAGAAAAGCCAGAAAGCAACATGAGGCCTCAATATGTATTATGTTGGGCCAGGGGAAATTCTTTAACAGAAAGGCATTACCAGAGGGGGGGGGATACAGGGGTTATAAGTCTTAAATTAGCTTATGCAGCATTTGGTTTTAAAGTGAGAGAGGGGTAGAACAAATTTTTTTTACAGGAGAAAGAGTATCAAGGGGATGGAGCAATGGAAGCAAATTTGGGGGGAAAAGAAACCCAGATGATGTGGGGGGGATTACTCCTTCTTCTTTGTTTGGAATTTGTCCACCATTTTTTAATTTTACTTAGCTTTGAGCTGATGAAGTGCAGCTTTGGCCAAGACAGCCTTTTAACTCTTCATTGTCCAGGAGTTACAACTGCACCCCCCTTTTGACCAAGAAGTTTTATGTCTCAGTCCCTTCAAGACACCAAAATTTTTTATAGTCTGCTATATTAGATAAACTGTGTTTAAGATTTTTGCTTTGCTATTCTTAAAAGCCAAAGTGGTGTTACAGGTGTTGTTTACTTCCAGGTAAAAGGGCCCCAGAAATCCTCCCCCCCAGAACCTAAAAAGGGCCATGCTCTAATTTGGTTCCCACTATATTTTTGAAAACTACTAAAACCCTTTTTAAATTCCCCAGTTTTTTGTATTTAAATTTTAAATTTTAAAAGGGTTTTCCTGTGATGCCAAAATTAGGGACAATGGGGGAAAGGAAAATGGGTCTTGCAGTGTTGTGTTTCTACCCTTGTATAAAAAAACCCCCCAACCTCAAAATTTAATGCAAATTCACATTAAATGCCATTTTCCATCCTAGGGAATCCCAAGATTTGCCATTAAGGGAGGGGCACTTAAATTACCAGCAAGATTACCCCTTTAGTGTTTCACCAAATGACAAAAATTCCCAAAGGAAATTTTGCTATGGCAGTTAAAGGGAATATAGTGCTATAACTTTTAGACTAAAGGGGATAAGCAGCACTGAAATTAATTACTTTTTTCTAATAGGCAGCCAATAATTTTTGTGGCTTGCTTCTGAGACATTTTCCCATGTTTTATTACATTTTTTTTCAACATTTCAAAAAAAAGAGGGTATGTTTGTATCTAGCTCAACAACCTGAAAAACAACAGTGTGTTTCTTTCTCCAGAGAAAATATTCTGTGTTTTCATGGGATGCTCAAAAGATGGTTTTAAAGGGGTTAACCTTTTCCTATGGAAAACCTTTAATAGCAAAGTAGTCCCCCCTTCTGTTTACTTCTACTGTTTTTTACTGTTGAAAACACTTTTGTAAGTGCAGTCTCTTTTGATTTTTCCTTAAAAAAGTTCAAAATCTTTTTTTTTCAAGTTTTACAATTTTGATATTTACTTTAAGAATTAACACAATGTCCATGCGAAAAAAAAAAACCGGGGCCCCCCTCAGATGGTTTAAATTGGGAACTTTAAATTTCATAAAGGGGGTTTATCTTCTTATAAGTTTCTATGCTTTTAATATTAGAAACAACTATTACTATCTATCTATCTATCTTCTATTATTTTCTTCCCCAGGGAAAGAAGGAAAGGAAAACCCCCCTTGTAAGAATTTCTTTTTTTTTTAGCAAATATATTTGAAAAAAAAATTGGTGTTTTAGCTATGTTGCCCCAAAACCCGATTCCATGCTCTCCTCCTTTTTTCCAAAACCCTATGGGGGGGTTAGCTTGAGAGATAAGGGCTGGAACCAGTACATCCACAAAGGGTTCCTTTTGAATATCACAATTTTTCACGGTGTTGTTCCCATGATGGGGAAAACATTGGCGCAGTGTAGTCATGCTCCCCCAATGTTGTCATGGTCCTCTGCCCAAACTCCCCCCCTGTTGCAATTGGGATATACCATTAACGGAAAATCTTTTAATGGCCCACAAGTAATGCTTCCATTACCAGCAGCTTTCAGAATGGGAAGAAGCAAGACCATAAACTTCCTTCCCAGTACAGGGGAAAGAGGCCGGGTCAGTGAGGAAGGAAAGGGTTGTGTCCCGGGACTCCCATCCACTTGGGGCAAAACATTGGGGAAAACCCCCCCCGGGAAAGGGACTGCCAGGGACCAGGACAACAACAGAAAAGGGTGAGATGAGAAATGGCCCAGTTCTTCTGTGGTTAGCTGAACACTGTAACCACTGTAACATGTTGTCCTTACCCAAGCTGAAAAACTTGTAGACTAGACAGTCTATCTTAGTTCCTTGTCTGGGGGAAAATTGAAAACACTCTCTTTTTGAGGAGTTCAGATCCCATATTTTTTAAAATGAAAAATATCCAAACAAACCAGACAAAAAAAACCAGAAGAAAGGGAAGTTTTTTAAAAAAATTTCAGTGTATAGTAATTATATAATTTGTGTATGTGATGTTTAAAAATTCCTCATTGTTCTGAATGGGGCTTCAGCTTTCTGGTCTTTTCCGTGTGTGTAAATTTAAAAATGATCATAGGAAAATATTTACAAAATTTCTAGAAAAAAAAAAACTGCTTATGTGAAAAGTTCCAAAAAAACCCTTTTGGTTTTCAGTATACCCAAACCACACATGAGAACTGGGAAAACGGCGAGGAGCCATTTAATTTAAAAGGAACCTGGTAATGCCCTATTCAAAGGCCTTTTTTTGGTTTCTCATCATTTTCTCAAAAGTAATGTCTAGATGAAAAATTTATGTTTGGTTCCCATTCCAATGTGTTAGGGTGTGGTGTATATGTGTGTGTGTATAAACTTAATACCATATTCTCTTGCCATTCCAGAAGCAGTTTTATGCCCCTTTCTGATATGTGTGTTTCTTAGGATGTTTCAAGGGATCCAAAATATAAGCATGGGGCCTTATAGTCCCTCCCTAAAACTTTATTGCTCCTTTTCCTACAAGGTGTTTGACTTTATGGGATAACTGCAATAACTGCAACAAAGGAATATCCTTTTACTCAAGTGAATGCCTGATTTGAAGTGGATTCATATATAACAGTCTTGATTTTCATTCTTTACTTGTACAATCCCGTGTGAATTTCATCCATTTCCCCATGCTTTGGGGGGGGGGGGCTTTTAACCCTTAACATTTAATATAAGTCACTTTAAACTTTTACACTACAGATGATTGATGAGTGATCGGTGGGGGGGAGGGGGAAAAAAAAATTTTCCCCAAACTTTTGGGTCCAAAATTTTTTGTATGTAACGACTTTTTCATTTGGGAAAAAACGGGGGAGTTGTTACTCACCAACTGGCGCACTCCCCTACATCCACACTATCTGGAGCAGTGCGTGCCTGCGCTACACCTCCCGGGGATGAAAAAAAGGTTCCGGGTTTGGGGGAGGCTCTCCATCAACCAGAAAGCTCCC
>CAOKZL010005379.1:0-11264 GCA_948472985.1 Iguana delicatissima | reverse complement strand
GTGTTATGTTGCCTGTACCTCGTTCAGTTACGTATTGTTTACTAGAGACCTAGGTGGACCATTCATTAACTTTTTACAAGGCAACAGTTGTGATGCTGCTGGATACCAAGCCCAGAATGTGCCAGGCAGTGACCCCACTTGTTTGATCTGATCTTGCCTTTCTGGTTTCCTCTTAATCAGCCTGCTTTTTCTCTAGCCCTGTTGACTGTGATGTCAGTGGGATGGTGAGTTTGCTCCATGGTTTAAACTGGGATGAGCACAGTGTAACCTGCAGGCCAATGTCACCCTTGGGATCTAGAAGTATAGCCCCTGAAGTCCCCCCTTGGGCTCCTAGACAATTTCTTTTTTAAAATTTAGGCTGATTTTAAAGGATTTTTTTTTTTGCCTCAAGCTTGTTCCCTAACTGCCCAAACCATAGCAGCTTGCTTCCTCTGATCTTTCAAGGCTCCTCAAAACAGGAAAGAAATCTCAAAAACTGGTCCAAGTTTGCAGCTGTCGTATCATTTTGGGCACACCAAAATGATCTAGTTTGGTGCACTGAGCAGGTGAGAGTAGAAAAAATGGCCGCTGCCTCTGCACAGTTCCCCCACCCCTTATTTAAACCAAAATTCAGAGTAGCTATCCATGGTGCTGAATTATGGTTCTAAAATAGGTCCAGAACTTTGGAGAACTTTTTAAGTTTTGGGCTAGATTTCAGAGCAGATTCATGTCCACTGATTGTGAATCCAACCTCACTGGTGCATGACTCTGGAATCTGCATATGATGAGGCAGGTTTTAGCCCTGTATTGACACTGAGCCAACAGTGAAAATTTTCTCCCTCTTGGACTTTGCAGACCTCTCTATTCACAAAAACTATGTAAGCAGCATGCTATAGTTGTTTCAGTGTTGGACTATGACTTTGGAGACCCAGATTCAAATCTGCACTCAGCCGTGGGAAACCATTGGGTGACCGTGAGCAAGGCACACACTCTCAACCTAAGAGGAAGGCAAGGCAAACCTCCTTGGAAGATCTTGCCAAGAAAAACCCTAGGATAGGGTCACCGCAAGTCACAGTCAACTTGAAGGCAGATAGTAACACACCACAGGTTATGACTGTGAACTACCTACCCTGTGTGACCTAGTGTTGGTGTTGTGGTTTTTTGAGCATTGGGCTATGACTCTGGAGACCAGGGTTTGAATCCTCACTCAGCCATGGAAACCCACTGGGGATGGGTTTGGGCAGGTCACACTCTTGGGCAGATCTGGCAGCTTCTTCTCAGCCTTAGAGGAAGGCAAAGGCAATCCCCCCCTGAACAAATCCTGCCAAGAAAAAACCCATCAGAGAGTCGTCAAAATGTCAGAAATGACTTGAAGGCGTGCAACATTCAAAACTATAAGTCACAGGCTTCTAGAAAGTGTCATGATGTGGAAGTGGTAGCCATTTAATTAGTTTTAAAAAGGCCTGGTTAAAGAGGAGTAAGTCCTGTTAAAATTATTGAGTGAAGAGGTGTTAAGAGTGGGCACCACAGTTCAGAAGGGTATTTGACAAGCTGGAAGGTGTGCAGAGGAGGACGACCAAATGCTAGAAGGCCTGGAAACCATGCAGTGTAAGGACTAACTTAGGGAGCTGGGTATGTTTAGCCTGGAGAAGAGAAAGTTAAGAGGTGGCATGATCTGTTGGGAATGCTTTGATGGTGCTTTTCTGCCTGGCAAGGGGGTTGCACTCGATGGCCCTTGTGGTCTCTTCCACTGTTATTGTTGGAGGGGCAAAAGAAAGGAGGGCCTTTATTCATCCTTGTATTCAAGGACCAGCGTGGTCAGCTCAGGTGACCAGATTGTATGTGGGTGAGGGAGTAGTCAGGAGTATGGACACCATATGGGCCTTTTCTATAGCCAGCATAAATGCTGGATGGGGCAGTGGGTGAGTTGCCAGAGGATAAATGGCTGCCTCCATGCAGCTGGCTCCAAATATCTGGGGCAAAAGAATAACTGTCTTCTCCAGCAGTGGGTCCTAGTAGGTTTGGATCGTGCAGGCAGGTAATGGCCAAGTGGGGGGGGGGCGGATTTAATTTGGCAGAATATCCTAGTAAAAGAGAGCCAGCATGGTTTGAGCATTGGACTACAACGCTGGAGGCCAGAGTTCAGTTCCCACAAAGCCATGGAAACCCACTGGGTGACTTTGGGCGCATGATACACTCAGCCCCAGAAAACCTCATGGTAGATGTGTAAGTTGGAGATGAGTTAAAAGCACACAACAGCACAACAGCAACCCCAGTAAAATGCTACATGGGGGGTGATGGGAGAATGTAAAGCCAACTCAGCCATGCAGCACTAGAGTACCAGGTTGGGGGGGGGGTACTAACAGTCATCTAAAGATGTCAAGAGCACATGCCTAATGTTGGTGTTCCATGCCTCCTCTGCCCGCCACCATAGGCAGCTAATAAAAAAAACCCACTGACAAGACGTTCTGGGCTTCTAAACTTTGCTGGGCTTGCTGCCTTCCTGGCCAAAAAATACAGGCTTCTGAGGTGTCTGTTTGGCCAGGATGGGAGAAGTCCCCTCAACCTTGCAGCCTATTACTCTGATCCACAAGGCACCTCTTCCATTATGGGTAGCATGGATGGGGCAACTTCCAGAAGCCAGTCTTGTTAACCTGGGACCTGGTCCACACAGCACATTCCCCAAATTAAAACTAGAAGTGGTTAGAAGTTCACTCCCTAATTTCTCTCTCCCCACCCCCAAAGTACAGCGGGGCTGTGCCTTGTTTTAAACGAGAGTCACACTTCTGAGAGGTAGCTGGAAGTGTAACTCTCTTTAAAAACATTTTGGGGGCAAGGATTTCTGGGTTTTCTATGAGCTGCAAAATTGGACTGGGGAGAGGCCTACATGAAGCCCCTCCCTCATACATGAGGAGGAAGGGAGAGTGGGAGGCCAGGGGATTACTTTTGGAGAGGGGTTTAGAAGTGACTAAGAAGGAGTGTGTGGTGAGCTCCCTTTTCCTGAAAGATGCCCACGATCCTGGAAGCGAGCCAGCCAGGGAAGTAAAATCACTTGACAGATGACCAAGGAGGATGGAGTCAATCTCCCTTCTCCTTCACGGGGGGCTGGTCCTACCATTTGGCAGAGTGAGACAGCCACCTCAGGCAGCAGACGCATGGGAGTGTGGACAGGGCATGGCATGTTGTAGGTGGGCAGAGCTGTCTGTGGCAGGCAGCCTTCCCTGTGCTCGCTGAGCTAGCCCCTTTGCCCTCAGTTGCAGTTCCGTCACTGTTGTCAGAGTAAGATTCAGCTGTCCGTCTGGTCAGCTTTTGAATGTGCAGTGGGCGTGGAGTTTGCCTCTGGCCACAGAATGTCTTGGGTCAGTGACTGTGCCCAGCGCACCACCTGTTTGCACAAGAGTAGTATGTGGACATTATACACTTGCAAACCACCTTCGGGCCCAATACTATTCAAGGATCCAGTTCTGACTTTCAGCCCCACAAATTCATATGATGATGAATACTGATGTTGCAGATCATCTGGAGACCAGGCTGTGGCCCACTTATGGGTCCTAACCAGAGGTTGGACCAACCAGAAGTTGCTTTTTTGGAATGTTAACTTCTAGAATCCCCCAGTGCTGGCTAGGGAACTCTGAGAATTGATGGGAGTCCAAAAAAGTAACTTTCCCAACCTCTGGTCCTCATCCTCAAGGTAGAGGCCAAATAATAAAGGACAGGGTGCTCTCTTGCTCTGTTTTTATGGGATTGGGGCAGAAACACAATTTACGTACACAGCCTGTCTTGTTGCATCTGACTTTTGGTCCTTCATTTCATGGATGAGGAAACATTTGAATCCGGGTCTTGCCAGTCCTAGGATGGCATGGAGAACTCCCCTATTTTCCAGGAGTTTGACACAGTTTGCCCGCCTTGCTTCCACATGAAGAAAACGGCTGCACTTCTGCACCTCTTCAAGAAAATGGTTGCCTCTCTTTGATAGGACAGCTGTCTTGGATTCTGCCTTTGCTTCCAAGTGGAATGTAGATTCAAGTTTCTGTCCAGAAATTATAATCCATTCATCCTCCTCCAGTTTCCTCGGCCTCCTTCATACTCAGCTCCACTTTTCACATCCGTTCGTAATCCCTCAATGTGTATGCATGTCTGCTGTTCACAATGCAAAGGCCTGGAGAGGTGACACTGCTTCCTTCCCATGAATGTTTGTGAATCTGTAGTTGTAAATGCATTAAAAATTATCTTTAATTTATGCATATGTGTTACTTGTAGATTTTACATTAAATTCTTTTATCTTTTGCTCTTTTTTGGCATTAATTTTTATATCCCTAGGTCCTGTGTGGGAAGGGGTAAGAGACTGTGGACTCCAAGATCTGTTTGGGTTGCCAATGCCCTGGTCCCCCCATCACTGGCTAGGCTGACTGGGGATCATGGGAATTTGTAGTCCAGCATATTCTGATGAGCCATAATTGTCCAGTTCTGTTCTATATTCTGCTTTGGTCAGACCCCACTGGAATCCTGGAATGCTGTGGATGTAGTATATCTTGATTTCAGTAAGGCCTTTGACAAAGTTCCCCATGACATTCTTGCAAAGACAGTAAAATGTGGGTTGGACGGATCTACTGTTAGGTGGATTGGTAATTGGTTGACCGACTGACCGAACCCAAAAGGTGCTCGCCAAATAGCTTTTTCATCCTGGAGAGAAATGACTAATCGGGTGTCGAGGTTTCTGTCCTGGGCCCAGTGCTATTCAACATCTTCATCAGTGACTTGGATGAAGGAATAGAGGGCATGCTGATCAAATTTGCAGATGGCACCAAATTGGGAGGGGTTGCTAATACACCAGAGGACAAGGTCAAAATTCAAAATGACCTTGACAGGATTTGGAGAGCTGGGCCAAGGCTAACAAAATGAATTTCAACAGAGAAAAATGCAAGGTCATGCACTTAGGCAGAAAAAATGGAATGCACAAATATAGGATAGGGGATACATAGCTGGATTACACAGTATGTGTGAAAGGGATCTAGGAGTCTTGGTGAGTCAGCAGTGTGATGCGGCAGCCAAGAAGCCAACGCGATTCTTGGTTGCATTGATAGGAGTATGGTGTCTAGTTTGAGGGAGGTAATGGTACCACTCAATTCTGCACTGATTAGACCTCATTTGGAATACTGTCTCCAGTTCTGGGCACCTCAATTCAAGAAGGGGTATTCAAAAAGCTGGAGCGTGTCCAGACGGGTGAGGCCCAGAATGATGAGGGGTCTGGAAGCCATGCCCTTTGAGGAGTGGCTGGGAGCTGGGGATGTTTAGTCTGCAGAAGAGAAGGTTAAGAGGGGACATGATGGCCATGTTTAAACGTTTGAAGGGATGCCATGTTGAGGAGGGAGTGCACTTGTTTTCTTCTGCTCCAGAGACTAGGACAAGGAGCAATGGATTCAAGCTGCAGGAAAGGAGATTCCACCTGAACCTCAGGAACAACTTCCTGACGGTCAGAGCTGTTTGGCAGTGGAATATGCTGCCTGGGAGTGTGGTAGAGTCTACATCTTTGGAGGTTTCAAGCAGGAGGCTGGGTGGCCAATGTTGGGAATGCTTTGATGGGTGTTCCTGCATGGCAGGGGCTTGGACTGGATGGTCCCTGGGGTCTCTTCCCAACTCTATCATTCTGTGAATCCTGTATCCACTTCTGGCTACCACAGTTAGGAAAGATATTGACAAGCTAGAACATGTCCCAGAGGAGGGTGACCAAAATTATAGAGGGCCTGGAAACCATGAAGCCCTGTAAGGAGCAGCTTAGCTGGGTACGTTAAGAGAAGGTTAAGGGGTGACATGATAGCTATGTTTAAATATTTGAAGGATGTGGAAGATGCAGGCAGAGCCTATTTTCTGCTCTCCAGAGACTAGGACATGGAGCAGTGGCTTCAAACTTCAGAAAAGAGATTCCGTCTAAACATCTAGCTATCATGTCACCCCTTAACCTTCTCTTAACGTACCCAGGCTGACTCCTGTTACAGGGGGCTTCATGTCCAGCCTATAATTTTGGTCACCCTCCCTCTGGACATGTTCTAGCTTGTGAATATCTTTCCTGAACTGTGGTAGCCAGAATACTTAAGGATCAGCAGAATGAATTTGGAAGGACCCAGGACCATGCAGTCCCAAGCCCCTCAGTACAGAACACCCAGATAAAGCATTCCCAACAGATGGCCACCCAGCCTCTGCTTGAAACCTCCAAAGATGTAGAGCCTACCACACTCCCAGCAGCATATTCCACTGCCAAACAGCTCTGACCGTCAGGAAGTTGTTCCTGAGGTTCAGGTGGAATCTCCTTTCCTGGGGCTTAAATAACTGCTCCTTGTCCTAGTCTCTGGAGCAGAAGAAAACAAGTGCACTGCCCTCTACCTCAACATGGCATTCCTTTAAACATGGCCATGCAGTGTCCCTCTTAACCTTCTCTTCTGCAGACTAAACATCCCCACTCCTACAGCCACTCCTCAAAGGGCAGCAGCTCCAGACCCCTCATCATTCTGGTCATGTTACAAATATCAAGACGCTCCAGCTTTGATATCCTTCTTGAATTGGGACTACCAGACTGGAGACATATCCCAAATGAGGTCTAATCAGTGCAGAATTGCAGTGGTACCATTACCTCCTGGGACTTTCAACACCATACTCCTTATCAATGCAACCCAAAATCGCGTTGGCTTCACTGCGCACACTGCTGAGCTCACCAAGACTCCTAGATCCCTTTCACACATACTGTAATCCAGTTATGTATCCCTCTATATTTGTGCATTCCATTTTTATTGCCTAGTCATAGGTACTTCCATTTTTCTCTGTTGAAAATGGTTTTCTTAGCCTTGGCCCAGCTCTCCAATCTGTCAAGGTCATTTTGAATTTTGAGCATTTTTGTGTCTGGTGTATTAGCAACCCCTCCCAATTTGGTGCCATCTGCAAATTTGATGGCATGCCCTCTATTCCTTCATAGAAGTCACTGAAGATGTTGAATCACGCTGGGCCCAGGACAGAAAACCTCTGACACCGATAGTCATTTCTCTCCAGGATGAAAAGCAGCCATTGGTGAGCCCTTTGGTTACAGAGATGAGTCAATTGCAGACCAATTACCAATCCACCTAACAGTAGATCCAATTCCCAAACCCACATTTTACTGTCTTCTTTGCAAGAATGTCATGGGAACTTTGTCAAAGGCCTTCTGAGAATATACTACATCCACACATTGGAAGAGATTCCCAGTGGGGCCTGACCAACAAAAAAATATAAACAGAACTGGACAATTATGGCTCATCAGAATATGCTGACTACAAATTCCAGTGATCCCCAGTCAGCCTAGCCAGTGATGGGGGGACCAGGGCATTGGCAAGTCCAAACAGAATCTTCAAGTGCACAGTACCCCCTTCCCACACAGGACCCTAGACATTTAATGCCAAAAAAGAGCAAAAGATGAAAAGAATTTAATGTAAAATCTACAGTAACACATATCATAGAATTAAAGATAATTTTTAAATGAGTTTGCCACTACAGATTCACACAACATTCATGGGAAGCAAGTTTATAATGTACAGCCTCTCTCCAGGCCTTTGCATTGTGAACAGCAGAGCTTCATGCCATTACGCATTGAGAGATCGAACGGATGTGAAAAGTGGAGCTAATAGTGAGGAGCAGAGGAAACTGGAGGAGGATGAGAATGGATTATAATTTCTGGACAGAAACTAGCTGACATTCCACTTGGAAGCAAAGGCAGAATCAAGAGACACTGTGCCTATCAAAGAGAGGCAACCATTTTCTTGAAGAGGTGCAGAAGTGCAGCTTCCATGTGGAAGCGAGGACTGTCTGGAACTTCCTGGAAATAAAGGGAAGTCTCCAGTCCACAATCTGACTGGCAAGACCCAATTCAATGTTTCCTCATCCATGAAAATGAAGGACCAAAAGTCAGATGCAACAAGACAGGGCTGTGTGCATAAATATATTTCTGCCCAATCCCATAAAAACAGAGCGAGAGCACCCTGTGTTTTTATTATTGGCCTCTCCTTGAGGAATCAGCAGAGGTTGGGAAAGTTTACTTTTTTTGAGAACTGCAGATCAATTCTCAGGAGTTCCCTCAGCACTGCAAAGTTAACATTCCAAAAAACAACTTACTGTAGTCCAACCTGTGGTTAGGACCCATAAGTGGGCCACAGCCTGCAGTCTCCGAGATGATCTGCAACATGTATACATCATCATATGAATTTGTAGGAACTAAATGTAGATACATATTTGGCCCGAAGGTGGTTTGCAAGTGTATAATGTCCACATACTACTCTTGTGCAAACAGGTAGTGCCATTCAGGCACAAACTACTGACCAACATTCTGTGGCCAGACCCACAGCCAGTCACATTCAAAAGCTGACCGGACGGACAGCTGAATCTTACTCTGACAACATGACGGGACTGGACTGGACAGGGGTAGCTTAGTGGGGCACACAGGGAAGGCTCCTGCCACAGAGGCAGGCTCTGCCCACACAACATGCCGTGCCTGTCCACACTCCTCTTGTGCCTGAGGGTGGCTGTCTAGCTCTGCCAAATGGTAGGACCAGCCCCCCGTGAAGGAGAAGGGAGATTGACTCCATCCTCCTTTGTTATCTGTCAAGTGATTTTACTTCCTGGACTACTAGGCTTGCGGGCATCTTAGGGAAAAGAACAGCCACACACTCCTTACTTCCTCACTTCTAAACCCCTCTCCAAAGTAAACCCCTGGCCTCCCCACTCTCCCTGCCTCATGCTAGTAGGGAGGGGCTTGGTGTGAGCCTCTCCCCAGTCCAATTTTGCAGCTCATAGAAACCCAAATACCTTCCCCAAAATGTTTTTGAAAGAGAGTTACACTTCCAGCTACCTCTGCAGAGTGTGACTCTAAAAAATTAAACAAAGCACACCCAACTGTACTTTGGGGTGGGGAGAGAAATTAGGGAGTGAACTTCTAACCACTTCTAGTTTTAATTTGGGGAATGTGCTGTGTGGACCAGGTCCCAGGTAAACAAGACTGGCTTCTGGAAGTTGCCCCATCATACCCATAATGGAAGAGGTCCCTTGTGGAATACAGTAATAGGCTGCAAGGTTGAGGACTCTGTTTCCTGGCAAACAGACACCTCTAAAGCCTGTATTTTGGCCAGGAAGGCAGCAAGCCAGCAAGGTTTAGAAGCCAACGTCTTGTGAGTGGGTTTTTTTTATTCCATCCTCATGGTGGCGGGCAGAGGAGGCATGGAACACCAAAGCACTAGGCATGTGCTCCTTGCAGCATCTTTAGATGAGCTGTTATAATCCCCCCCCAACCTGGTATGCTGCATGGCTGAGTTTGGCTTTACAGTCTCCCATCACACCCCATGTAGCATTTTACTGGGGTTTTGTTTGCTGCTACTGTTGTGTGCTTTTTAACTCATCTCCAACTTACACACATCTACCATGAGTAGGTGCTGATCATGCCCGCCCAAAGTCACCCAGTGGTTTTCCATGGCTTTCTGTGGGAACTGAACTCTGGCCTCCAGGTTTGTAGTCCAATGCTCAAACCATGCTGGCTCTGCTTTACTAGGATATTCTGCAAATTAAATCCCACCACTTGGCCATTACCTTGTACAGCTTACGTAAACCTTACTAGGAACCAGCTCCAGCAGTTATTCTTTTGCCCCCAGGGACTATTTGGAGCTGCATGCCAAAACACTAGTTATACCTCTGGCAAACTCACCCACTGCCCATCCAGCATTTATGCTGGCTATAAAAGGCCATATATTGTCCATACTCCTGGACTACTCCTCACCTCATATTCCTAGGTCACCTGAGCTGACCACGCTGGTCCTTGAATACAAGGATGAATAAAGCCTGTCCTTTCTTTTGCCTCCAACAATAAGCATGGAAGAGACCACAAGGGCCGTGGAGTGCCAACTGCCTTGCCACAGGAAAAAGCACATCAAAGCATTCCAACAGAGGTCAGATCTCTCTTCTGCAGGCTAAACATCCAGCTGCCTAAGTCAGTCCTTAGCAGTCACATGGTTTCCAGCCTTGTACAGAGTTTGGTAATCCTCCTCTGCACACCTTCCAGCTTGTGAATATCCCTTCCTGAACTGTGGTGCCCAGCTACTGTAACACCTCTTCCAGCTCAATAATTTTAACAGAACTCTCCTCTTTAACCAGGCCTTTTTAAAACTTAATTAAATGGCTACCATTTCCACATCATGACACTTTAAAAGTTTCTCCTGACTTATAGTTTTGAATGTTGCACGCCTTCAAGTCATTTCTGACATTTTCCGCCGACTTTTCTCTGATGGGTTTTTCTTGGCAGGATTTGTTGGGGGGTTGTGCCTTTTGCCTTCCTATTAAAGGCTGAGAAGAGTGTGACTTGCCGAGCCGAACCCGTCCCCATGGGCCTTCCATGGCTAAGTGAATTCAAACGTTCACTGTAGAGTGATAAGCCCGCATGCTAAAAACCACAACACCAACACTATAGTCACAGTCATAACATGTAGTGTGTTCTATCTGCCTTCAACTAGTGTGACTTCCAACATGTCTTATCCTGGGTTTTCTTGGCAAAGATCTTCCCAAGGAGGTTTGCCTTGCCCTTGCTCTTTAGGTTGAGTGTGTGCCTTGCTCACGAGTCCCACAGCTAGTGCAGATTTAAATATGATATTCCCAAAGTCATAGTCCAACACTAAACAAGCTTATAGCATGCTGGCTAGCATAGTTTTTTGTATAACAGCCTTCCCTAGGTTTCCAAAAGGAATAAAATTTCCACGCTCTCTGGCTTTTAGAACCAACAACAAGACTGGCCTAAATCAGACATGCAGACATCCAGAACTGATGGTGAAGGCGGTAGGTTTTCCAATTAAGTGGAGGGAATGAATCTGCTCTGATCTTAGCCCAAAACAAAAGTTCTCCAAAGTTCTGGAGCCTGTTTTAGAACCATAATTCAGCACCATATGGATGCTTACTCTGAATTTTGGTTTAATAAATGGGCTTTGTGCAGAGGGCACGAGAGCCAGTTTTCTACTCTCACCTGCTCAGTGCACCAAACTGTTTGGTGTGCCGAAATAATCCGAGCAGCTGCAAACTTGGACCAGTTTTAAATTATTTTTGGTGCTTGGAAGGATCAGAGGAAGCAAGCTGCTATGGTTTGGGCAGTTAGGGAACAAGCTGAGGCAAAAAGAAAATCTTTTAAAATCAGCCTAAATTTTAAAAAAGAAATTGTCTAGGTTCCAAAGAGGGTTTTGCGGGGCTATACTTCTAGATCCAAGGTAACATGGCCTGCAGGCTACACTGTG
>CAOKZL010005378.1:0-11928 GCA_948472985.1 Iguana delicatissima | reverse complement strand
AGCATACAAGTTAAACAGACAGGATGATAAAATGCAGCACTGTCTAGACCCCCTGCCAGCTGAAAACCATTCTACTTCTTCATATTTTGTTCTGATGATGGCCCCTTCTCCAGTGTATAGCACAATCACATGTTGTGGCACTCGAACTTCTTTTAGGGCAATCCAGTTTTTTGTGATCAAAGGCTTTATTATCATCTATAACACACAGGCTGGTTTTCTTCTGAAATTCTTTGGTGTGCTTCATTACTCAACATACACTTACAATGTGACCCTTGGTGCCTCTTCCTTTTCTTAACCCAGCTTGGACACAAGACTTTCCTCACTCTATATTTGGTAGAAGTCTTTGTTGAAAAATCTTGAGCAACATTTTGTTTTCATGGAAGATAACTGCAATGGTTTCCCCTTTCTTGAGGATTAGAATATATATTCAACATTTCTACTCTGTAGTGTACCATTATTTCCCATATTAGTTGGCAGATCTTTGCTAGATGATGGATTTTGTCTCAATGGCTTGAAATGGCTCTATTGGTACACCATCTGTTCCTGGTAATTTATTTCTCCCAAGTGCTTTGATAGTAGCCTGTACGCCAGTTTCTAACAGGGTAGGTTGTTTGTCAAAAGAGTCTGCTTTGAAGAAACCTGTCATTTTTGTATCTTTTTGTACAGTTCTTTTATGTATTGCTTCAAGCATCTTATGATCATATGTATTCCCCAGTGATCAACTGAACATCTCATACCTTTTGTTCGAATATTCCCTTGTTTTCGCGGATTTTAGGGAAGTCTCTTGTTCTACCCTTTTTGTTGCATTCTAACTACTTCCTTGGATTGATTTTTATAACAGCTTTCTTTGTCCCTACATATAAGTGCTTGAACTGTTACATTCAGAATTCTGACTCTATTTCTGCCGCCTTCTACTTTCGCTTCTTGTCAGTCATTAATTGTTTGAAAACTAATCACTTAGAACAGTTCCAACTGAAAAGATAAATGGAAAGGCAGCTACGCCACCTAAGTCTACAGCATGCTTTGAAGAAACCTCAAAAAACAAGAAACCAACAGCTGATAATTAAAATGTTCACTGTACTTAAAATCTCCACTGGATCAAGGGACAAACTCCTGCTAGAGACACTATGGTTACGGGCTAAAAAACTTTCCCAAGAATGAAGTCATGCCAGAGCTAAGAAAAGCTACTTTTTGGATTACAGTTACACTATGGCCAACAGACATGTTTATTTGGGATTTCTAGGAACTGTCACACACACACACACACACAAAGGAACTTTCCACGTTCTGAATTATTCACTAGAAGATATCAATGATAAGCTATTCATGCCCCTTAAGAGACCCACTTTACATTTTGAGAGCCCTCATATTCATTCATTTCTGTTCCTTCCATCTCTCCCTCTCTCTGTCTCCCTCTCCCATCTCTTGTAAATAAATACAATCTTCCTTCCAAATTCATAGGTTTGATCTTTGTAAACTGATTATTTGTGAGGCATGTGTGTGTCTTCTTCTCCCACCCATTCCTTTGCATTTTTTTGGGCCTGGAGAAGGCAGACAAGCACACCTGGGCAAAAGGCAAGGGAATGAAGGGAGGTACATGCACAACTCCCTTCTTCACCTCTCATGCTCCTCCCTCCCATTCCCTTGCCTTTGGCCCTGGCATGGAGAATGCAAAGGACGAAGGCATATGCACCAAGGCAAAAGGAAAGTGAACTGCCAGGGGCGCCCAAGAAGGGAATGAGAGGGGGAACACAGGGGAATTTAGTCATGGTTTTTCCACTTTTGCGAGGGTTCTGCACTCTGAACCCTCACAAAAGTGGAGGGGCCACTGTACACACACATAAACTTCTGGCTCAGGATTTCTAAGCCGGGTTCCCTAGAACTCTAGGTTCCTTGAGAGGTAGCCAGGATGTTCCACAAGAGAGTGTGACTTTAAAAATAATAAACATTTTTGAGCTACAATCATTTTTACACAAGATTTTCCTATGTTTATATATGGGTTCCCTGAATCGTGAATGTTATTTCCAGGGCTCTTCCAGGGTAAAAAGATTGAGAAATGCTGCTTTAGCTTTTCTTTCCAAAATTACAATTTATCACATTAAGAAGGAAACTTTTAAAGTCATAGCCACTCAAGGTCTAACACATTAAACTGACATTGTCAAAATAATCTACCAGATTTTCTGATTCAGCCCTTTTCTCTTACTGACATGCAAAACGTCAGTAAGCGCAGTGAGTGAGGCATGGAGAATGCCCACAGAAAGTTCTGGACACAGACTCCTCTGTAAGGATTTTTCAGTTTACTTTACAAACACTTTATAAACATTCACAACTGCCATTCACTGGAGCAGAGGTAGGCAACGTGCAGCCCATGGACTGCCTGCAGCCCTTGGGACAGCACCAGAAGCCCCCCCCAACAAAAAACGAAATTAAAAATTTTGGTCTGATTCTCAGACAATTTTCCCGCCAAAACTGTCCTAAACGTGACCAAACCACAGTAATTTCCCTTCCCTGATGATCCAAAGCCCGCCAAAACACGGAAGAACATTTTTAATTGTCAAAAAATCATCCAAAAGAGCAGACAGAAGTCACTCACTTTGAATGTGCTGAAACACACTGGTTCAGCCTGCCAAGTGGGCACAAGGTAAGAAAATGGCCCCCTCCACTGCACAGTTGCTCACCCCTATGCTTGAGTGAGAACAGAAATTTTAAAATTAAAGATTTTATTAATCTATATACTGCACTGAAGTCAACACACTATAGCAGTATAAACACTCAATACAACAAGGCCCTCAAACCTATTGTTGATATAGTAGCTCACATACTGAAAGAAATTTGCAATTACATTATTTTAAAATTGTATATAAGAATTATACTGGCATTCAAAAGCAATTTCAAGCGCTTGAAAAAAGGCATAAAAGAAGAAAGGATTGGTTTACTCTCATTGTCTAGTCTAAATATTTTCACACACCCTAAACCAAGCAATGAACTTCAAGAAAAGAGACTTGTTTTTAAGAAACAAGGGCATAGTCAAAGCAGCTATGAAATTTACAAGCAGAAATAAAATGAATTACACACAAAAATATGAGATGGGATCCAACAATATACTTCCACTAGATTCCAATGTTTCCACCAGGGGACTATTAAGGAGGTTGATCCCTCCTCACCCCTACCAAGCAATCCTAAAGATCTGTTTCAGTAGACTGGAATATCCAGAGTGGGAGGAAGAGAATACAAAAGTATACGTCCACTAAGCAGAAAATACACTCTTGGTTGGATTCTAGTCCAAGTCACACAGAACACTAAACAGGCAGATCATCTATTCTCCTAAAAACATCCTTGAAAAAGTCAAGTCTACCCTGTGCAGGATTTAACAATGTAACACAGATTTTACCAGGAAGATTAGGATGCTGTCAATATCAGGAGAATGAATGACAAAAATATGCCATGTACACCTCTGGGAGATGAGGAAGTAACAAGCCAATTAATACAAATCTGCACTCTAAGCAACTCTATACAAGGAGAATGCTAGAAGGCTGCGAAATAGCATCCCTTCATTTATAATGCAGTACTAATTAACAAAACAAGGGGAACAAACTACACAAGATGCTAGTCATGCTTAACCTGGCCATTTTGTATTTGTCCCTTTCCATTTTGAGGAGAAAACAAATTGGCAGGAATATGTTGGACTCCAATTCAGATCCAGACCTAGTATCAGTTTTCTGTTGAAAAGTACTCTTTCCTTCTGCTATTTGTCCCCAAAGATGACATTCATGCCAAAACAGCAAATGGGTGATTTTCACTTAGAAAATCAGTTTGAGAACTAAATCAGGAGCACAAACATATTCCGAAGCAGGACTCTCTCTTCAGCTAGAAATGCTTTTTCTTCAAAATATAAAACTAGACATGTTGAGGCACTTGTAAAAACACCTGTGACTGACATCACATGTATTTGGACCCAAGATCATTATAATGGAGCCCTGGTGGCACAGTGGTTAAATGCCAGTACTGCAACCACAAGGTTGTGAGTTCAATCCTGCCAGGCTCCAAGGTTGACTCAGCCTTCCATCCTTTCGCAGGTCGGTAAAATGAGTACCCAGCTTGTTGGGGGCAATTAGCTAAAAATACATTGTAAACTGCTTAGATAACACTAGTTGATATGCGGTATAGAAATAAATAAATGCTAAATGCTAAATAATAACTTTGCATATAAAACCCAATGTCCAATGACTAGAAACTCATCAGTAATTCCAGATAGCCTAGCTGGAAAAGCTCTCCACTTAAAATTTTAAGGAACTGCTTCTACTCACAGCAAAGAGCACTAGTTACAGACAAACATCAGTCTGAAAACATCTTCATACTTCATCGTATCTTTTTTTCTTCCTTTTTAGGAAGAAGTACACATACACCTACCTCCCTGCTATTCTGCTTCCTGCTACTGCTATTTCTAGTCCACTAAGAGAAATAACTGATTTAAAGAACACTGGAGGTGCAGTTGAAAAGCCTATATGTTTGTAAGTATATTGTAAGCTATAAAACATGAAATCCTAAAGCTCTCACACTCACAACCACAGCCAACAGAAAGTCAAAGATAATGTGACTTTAAAACTGTCCTCTTTCCTCAACCAAGAAAACAATATTAGTTCACATATAATACTAAAGGGCAATTTGGTATTACACACATGAGTCCTGTGTTCATGCTCATTCTTCCCCTTACAGACTGCATCATGCCTTACTTCCACATTGCATTCACACTAGCAAGCTATAGTTTGGACAGGCCCTCAAACTGGAAAGCACACATTTTGAAGAACTGATTTGAAATACTTGCTCACAGTTTGGGTATTACAGAAAACAATGGTTCCTGAGAAAGCAATTCATTAAAGCAGAACAGATAAGTGCAAATGACAGAACGAGAGTAAGCAGAAAGCCCAAATTGGTTTGGGGAGCAAATTCTACTCCTCCCAGCAGCCCTCCAAGAAACACAGTAACATGATAGGGCATGGTGCTACCCTGTTCTCATACTTTCTGACATGTGTTCCTAGCTGCCACTCCTAACAGCCAATTCACCCACACTTTGTCTTCCCTAATTGAAAAGGGTGTGGTGCAGCCAAAGCCCTAACTAAGGTATGTGGCTCAAGGTGAGCATTTCAAGCCACAAGGAGCCTGGTTTACTCCCTCACCCCAACCCAATCCCCTTATCTGGGAAAATTAAATGGGGCCAGTTAAGTGGAGAAGTGGGAGAAAGGCTGTGCCTTCCTTTCCCCTACCGGAGCTTCCTCCTTCCCTCTTCCTCCTTCCCTTTCCCATGCAAAACAGAAGGGAAAGGAGGGTGGAGAAAGCTCACACAAGCCTTCCCTTCTCCCTTACCCTCTGGAGCTCCCTCTGCCATTCCTATACATTTTGCCCCAGTGCGGAGATCTTGTGCCAAGGCAGAAGTGGGGGAAGGCTTGTACGAGTTCTCCACACTGGGGCAAAACACACAGGAATGGCAAAGGCTCTGGAGAAGGAAAGGAAGGCCCGTATGAGCTTTCTTCTATCCCCCATTCCCTTCCTTTTTGCATGAAAACAGGAAGTGAGGAGCCATAGAAGGGAATGGGAGGGACGCAAGGGGGAGTTAGTCACAGTTTTCCCACTTTCAAGAGGGTTCTGCACCCTGAACCCTCACAAAAGTGGAGGGACAACTTTACAGTTTTTTAGAATCTATCTGCTGGAATGTGCTAAGCACTCTGAACATCCCTGAAGCTTCAACATCCTAAAACTACTGTCTCTATCCCTTCAGTTTTCAGAAGGATAGGTTAACTTAAACCAACATTTAAACCACAACAAAGGAAGACACATTTAAAGGTCTGATTTGAATCAAAGTCCAATTTCCTATTTCACGTAGATCCTAAAAAATTATTCAGAATAATGGTTTAATAAATTCAAAATACATTTGCAACTGAATGAAACTTTTCCTCAACGCAGGAGCACAATCTAAAACTTCTGGTCATTTAGCCACGTGTACTATAGAATGTGGCTACCTATACCATGGAAAATACAGGATACAGCTCAACAACAATAATCTGTTAGGGAAAACAACAGTGAAATGAAGATTTCTAGTGCTTCTCTTTATAATAGCGCAAGCAGAGTTTGGAAATTTTCCCTTGAAAAGTAATTAGTTACAGCTGAAGTTCCCAGGCCCTGAAAAGTAAATGCTCATCATTATAGTGGCTTTTTTTTTTTTTTAGAATTAACTTCTTACTTTCCTGTTCCACAAAAGTAATTAAAACAATTACCTTTCATTTACCTTTTTTAAAATACGAATGTTACAACCTTCTGGCCTATGGTGCAATACACTCTCCTCTAGATCACCTTGCTCTTGCCTCTACACCCACAATGCAGCATGGGCCAAAAGCACAAAGCAAAGGACTACCACTTCAACCATATGATATTCTTTTCCATCACTGAGATATAGCATACTTATAAATTAATATATAAAAGTCAAACTTAGTGAGTTTGTCTGTGTCAGACAAAGACCTGACTTCATACAATTGGCTTTGTCAGGCAAAGACCTCATATAATTGGCTGACTAAGAAGATTCTACGGAATCCTGGGGTTTGCAGTTTAGGGAGAGTTCTCATCCACAGAGCTCTTGGGCCTGGCCGGTTGCTATAGAGATGAAGCCTAACAGCAAGGAGGATGGCACTGTATTCCCTCAGGAACCCAACCTCTGTATGTTAATAACTCTGAATACAGATTGGATTGGGGAATATGGGGAAAAGTTACAAGTACTGGACAAGACTGTTTGGGGAATTAGAGACACAGGATCTCAAATCTTTCTAACAAGTATTACCTATTAGAAAATAAAATCCTGGGCAACACTGGGTACATACACTAGTACTAACTAAATGCTACAGTTATGCCACAAGGGAAGTCATGCTATCCACTGCTAAGATACAATCATGATGCACTCTAGTTATACTTTTGCTACTGGAAAACTGAATTACTTACAAGGACTAATTATTTTGCTTATTTGTAATCAGTTATTTCACTGACATGAAGACAAACAGATCAATCCTACACATCAGCTCAGAAGTTTACAACTGTTGAATTCAATGGGGTTTACCCTCAATAAATAAGCATAGCAATATAGCCTGACTCAGAATTTTTAAAAATAATCTTCATAATTCAAGTTTTTTGCTCCAGTCTGATGTATATTCTAAAGAAGAACCATGACAGATGGCCAGTCTTTATTAATACAGAATTTAATACACATATATTATAAACAGATTCTATTTCAAAAACAATTATTTTAAAGGACACCTATAGTTGTTTTTTTAATCTGATAAATAAGATTTTCATCCATGTTGTTATTATCTGGGCTCTAAAATTCAATCACATTTCATGTGAAACGGAGAGAATCCAAAATTCACTGTTCAGCATCACCCAATCCAGAGCTCATCAACAGGTGGAGGAATACCCACACACTTCTGGTCTTTCCTGGTTCCAATAGGGAAAAGACATCAAGTGTATGTTCTGCCATCTGAATGAGCAACTCACATTCAAAAATGGTATTCAAAAAAGCTCATTACGCATCTATTGAATTTGTTGGGAGGGAAGAAGAATCAAAATAGTCAAAGGAACATTATATGGAAAGCTACATGTTATGGTAAGCCCTAAGTAAAATACCACAGATATTATGTCAGGATTCATTAAGTCTAAATCATCCCTAAAACGTTAATCCAACTTCAGTTAAGAGATCCCACATCTACCCTAAGAAAACTTTTCTCTGCTTTGAAACATCTATCAAAGGCTAATTTTAATAAATTTCCATGCATTTTAAATCTGTTTCCTCTAGCCCTTCCTTCAGAAACTTAGATCAGCCACCTGTCTCTACACAAGGTCTCTCTCTCTCTCTCTATTCCAAAGACAACTGAAGGCTGAAATATTTTAGTCACCAGAACTTATATAAAAGACTATGCATCCACATGCAGGAATGTAAAGCATTTTCTCAGCAAAGAACAGGAGCTACTGTATTAAAGGTTGATGTACGAATTTCATTTTTCTCCATAGTAGTTTCTTCATACATATCTGTCTTTCCTCAAGTGTACTGCCCTAAAAATGGGCACTTCTCAGCTAGTCCTATACAGAGACAGAATAACAATTCCTGCAATTCTGGCATTTCTACTAGTGCATCTTCCCAAGAGCATCATTTTCCCAACAACTGACACAGCAAAGATATATATAGGTATACCTCAGTTAACAAAGTAGATGTGTTCCTGGGTATTACTTCTTTAACACAGACATGCAGTCTCTCACAATCTCTCACAGTCTCCCAAGGCTTGCAGAGAGACTGTGAGTACAAGGGAGACTTATAAGTCCCTATCAAAAATGGGTAGGGCATCAGTGGAGGTGGTGGCAAATAATCTCTGAATAAATAAATGCAAAAATGTTAAACATGTGAATAAGGAGGGCCAACTATATAGTACTATCATTATCAAATCAAATGAATTCAGCACTCTTGCCATGTTGGGCACTTCCAAACAAAAAGGCTTGTAGCACTACTAATCAAAAGGCATTGTGCAGGTAAGGCACATCTTTTCCTCCTTGATGGAGTTTTGTAGAAAGGAAAAGGATAGAAGCACCTACAAAACATGGGAGGATAGCTGAAAATTATGACACAGAGAACTCCACCCTCAGTAAAGTTCTAAGAACAAGGTGAGGTGACTGCACAACAAAAGCACCCTGAAATCTACAAAACATTTCTCAAAATCTACAGCTCACAAAGCAACTTATCCAACTTTAGGCAACTTTCTGCTGCTTCACAAAAAAATATAATTTTTTTTCTACTTTTTTTCCACCCAAACAGTTATTTGAAACACTCCTAGAATCACTTCTTAAACAACGCTCGTTTTTTCCCCTCTTGGCAAACAATTTATTTTCCACCTCACTAATATATCCAGACGGGAAGTGAATAAATACTATGACTGCAAGTAATGTGCAAATGTGAGCCATGTGGCTTTAACAAGTGGAGAAGTGTTTGAGCAAAAGAAATCTAAAATTCTGCGTAATGCTTCCCTACAATCTAGTACTATATTCAGACATATGCTGTAAGATTATTTTTAGTTGATCTATAAATGGACAAGAAATAGGAAGTCCATTAGTCCCTCACTTTTAGCACGTGGTACAGGAAAACTTCACACTAATTTCCCTAACTGTATAACATGTATATTTTTGGCGCTCATTAATCCAGAATGCTATTAGAAAAAAAATTAAGGGATAAAAAATACAAACATTAGAGCAGAACAGACATAAACACTTTGACTCAAGTTTGGATAACTACATTATTGTTTAGGATCTTTAAGAAAACTTGTTTTTATTCTAGCATGAGCTTTCCTGGATATAAACTCACTTCTTCAGATGCAGTACCGAGTAGTACTAAGGTCTCAGGTATACAACATATTTATACAGTTGTGGAAATGGGATGGAATGTAATAGGATCCCAAAAGACACCAATCATGTCCCTTACCCTAAATTTCTAAGGAGTTGGGTGAGTGTTTTCAGTTAAATCAAAGGCTTCTCTATCCTTCTGTCATTCCAAGAATGTGGTGCCTCTGCTTCACATCATCACTGTCCAGCAGAAAAAGTCCTTACCAGTTCATAGGCTGACACAACCCGTGTGAGATCACTATATAGTCCTTACTCTCCCCAAGACTACTTGAAGATTCAACACTGGCATTGTGCACAACCCAGTATTATCTATTCCAAATGACAGCAGCTCTTCAAGGTCTCAGACACAGATCTGTCTCAAATCTGCTATGAACAGCCCTTTCACTGAACTTTTGGGAAGATGAACACAAAACCCTCTGTACGCAAACCATGCATTCTACTTCAGCTCTGTCATCTTCTGCTTCCACCTGTGCACTACAACAGCACTGAAAAAGGAATCTATTATTTGGACAAGACTGGATCCAGTATCTCTTAAAGGTAGTAAATTAAGGTCACTCGTTTGTATAAAACAGGATTTCCATGTATCAAACACTCCAGCCTTTCTGAAAGAAGCCTTAATATCAGCAGTATGTTTTGCAAGAGTATTATAGGTTCCCTTGTTTCATTTTAGGTAATTTTTTAAAGGTGTGCCTTTTCCTATTAGTGTCCATGAGTGATATGGTGTGTCCTGCCATTGTAAGGTGGTTTTCAATAGAAATGCTAGTTGCATTCCTCCCTACAGTTTGTGAAAAGCTAGTGTTCTGTGGGCACTTTCAGAAAGAGCAACTGTTGGACTAAAGAACAGTAGAATGTATATTCCTAAGGAAACTTTATACTACTTCCACTATATACAGCTGCCTAAGAACTTGGTTCTTATCCATTACTCTTTTCTACTGTTTTGCATGACATATTACCAAGGAGTAATTGTGTAATCTCAAAAAATCTGAGCTGGATGCCAAGTACCCATTTTGAGATTACTCTGGTCTCTTTCTTGGCAAAATCCCCAATAAGATTTGAAGATCTGGCTATCACATTGTTGGGTCCCTGCCAATGTTTTTCTTATCTAGATTTGAGACTGAGTACTGAGGCCTTGACATTCTTCTGAAAAGACCAGTAGTTATTAGATATTTCTGTGCCCTTTGATATTTTGAACATGAGATGTTAGCAACTTGTTTTGAAGAAAGGCAGAGTTTTTGTTTTGTTTTTTGAGGAACAGTAATTAACAAAAGTTCGGGTTAAAAACAGCTACATGAAGAACACTTTGGGGGTTTTTTTCCACTATTTGCCGTAATTTTTTACGTACAATTGGTCCCCCATATTTGTGAGTTTGACTTTCACAGATTTGACTGTTCACAAGTTTTTCCAACCCCTGGCCTCTATCTAAAGCACTTCTTTTCTGAAGGAAGGTTCTCTCCTGGTGACTTCAATCAGGTCACACAGCCCTTTAAAAACCAGCCTCTGGACTTCCTCCTCCACCTCCACCAGCAACTGCCTGACCAGCAAATGAAAGATCACAGCCTGATTTCTCAGTACACCCAATGGCCCCCACACCCAAGGAAGGAGTTGTGCAAGAAAGAGGAAGTATAGGGCAATCATGCCACCCCCCTTCCCTCTCCTTTTCCTGACCTGGCTTGGACACTGGGTGCCTGCTCTTCCCTACCATGTCTTGGTCTCTCTCCCACACACACACACATATTTTGATATTTGCAATTCTTCCACTTTTGTAGGTGTCCTCCTCCCTTAACCCAAGCGAACACGGAGGGCCAACTGTATTTATATATTACAAAAACTGTTATAATAGATACGAAAGTACTTCCCTGTTCTATAGATTGCCTTACAAATCCAGGTTACTAAAATATTATTATTAAACATTACTATTAACATTTTCTTACATAAGGTTATCTGATGTTCCATGTCGCTATGTATTACTGAAAACGTAGACTCCCAAAATTGTGAGTATTAACCAACAACTATACCTAAACAAATGAAAAGAAATGATTAACCCACTCAATGCTATGCCTGGACTATGCCAAAAAAACCCCCCACCTTGAGCTAATACATCCAAAAGAATGCTTCACCAGTTCACTTCCAAAATACCATGCAGACTACAAGTTTGTCCCAGAAATCTTACTATGAGTTTCTCTCTCTAACACCAATCAATACCAGGCTACCATATACATCAGTGTATGTCCAGACACAGACAAAGTAATATCATCTGTCATGCATTTGATACATATCCTGAATATCAACACATGTACCAATGCCGCCTGCCAAATGACACAACTAAGTGCGCTAAATCCTCATCTTCTGGATTTTACCAAGATGGGGTAGGAAACGGAGGCTTCAGACAGATATTATCCAGATGGCTAAGACATATCCTAAGTACATAACATATACAGAGGATGCAAACTCCCACTCAATCCACACTGAAACTTCTGGGACTGACAGACCTCCAGCAACATG
>CAOKZL010005377.1:0-10997 GCA_948472985.1 Iguana delicatissima | reverse complement strand
ATTCTGGACTAGGATGAGAAAGAAGGGTCTTGCCTACCTCAGTCTGAATTTAAGGGGTAAAGTGTGCCTAATTCAGGCTAAGCACAATGTTAACCCCAGCTTAAAGTAAACCCTTGAGTGAGACTTGTTAGTCACCATTTAAGTAACTTCCCGTTGCTTTTGATGGTCCTAAACCAGTTGGAGCTGGGTTGGATTTATTTCATTTCATTTATATCTTGCCTGTTTCCCAGTACAGGACCCAGGGGCCTCCCAACATAAATAAAACACAGTTAAAAACAAGGGGAATGCAAAAGTAAGCCAAAAAGAAGGAGGAGAAGGAGGAGAAAGAGGAGGAGGAGGAGGAGGAGGGGGGAGGAAACAAGGAAGGAAACAGCCATGTTGAAAAGCTTGACTTAAAGTGGTTGGAAATACAGTTAGAACGTAATAATTACAAGGATAAAACAAGTACAGCCCATCCCAAATAAAAGGCCTTCTGTTAACAGTTGAAGGTAGCTGTAGTCAACTTTTTCTAATGAAAAGCAAAAGTCAATTAATATCCCATGTCTTAGGGCCTTTCCGCACTACACTGTTATCGTGTTATTATTCCACTTTCAACCTCCTGTGGAATTCTGGGGTTTTGTAGTTTCCTGAAGTTTCCAAAGAGCTCTCTGGCTGAGAAGTCTAAATGCACCTCCCCAAACTGCAAAGCCCGGGGTTCCACTGGTTGTCAAAAGTGGAACAATAGCGCTTTCATAGTGTAGTGCGGAAAGGCCCTTATTCCACCGTTACAGACCCAGAAACACAGAGCTTATGAGAATTGCTAACCATCACAACCAGAGATTATTACACCATTAGCGTTCTTGTTGCTCAAAAACTATCCGCCAACCATTTCCCGTCTGTCCAATAAAAAACCTCCAATCGGTCTCCAGGTACCGCTGTCTCGGCGAAATCAGACCCAGCGTGATTCTCGATGGGTGGGACTGTGGGGGGGGTGCGGAAGAAGCCGTGTGCCGTCACCCCAGAAATGCGCTCCGTGGGGCCACCAACCGTGTTCCCCAAGCAACTACGGCTGCTGTGAGGAGCAGCTTCTGGAGCTGGGGACGTTTGGCCTGGAGAAGAAAAGGCTGGGAGGGGACGTGAGAGCCACGCTTACGTATCTGGAGGGCGGTCATGGGGGAAGGTTTGTGTCTTCCGTCTTCCTCCGGTCCTCTTTCGGCTCCTCATGAAGGAGAGCGTCTGCCAGGAACCGGAGGCCAAGCGAGAGCGTCTCGGCCACGTGGCCATCGTCACGCTGCAGCGCCGCACCCGGGGCTTCTCGGCCAAGAGCGCTTCTACGCCCTTCGAGGCAGGATTATCCTCCTTCGGGCCCGGGCCCGGGGCTACCTGGTCAGGTGCTGAGATAGCTCTTGTTGGAAGTAGTTTCTTTTTAAAAAGACCTGTCTGGGTGGCAAGGCACGTCAGCCACTATCCCATCCGCACTACCACAGCCGTAGCCGATGCCGCAAATGTGGCATAACTAAAACTCGGAAAAGTTACTGCCTGAGCATCTCACACTCCTTTGCCAGCACCGTTACCGGCTGGGCTGTGGAGAGCTCATAGTTTCCAGAAGTAAACTTTCCAAGTTCTGCTCATTCTTCTTCTCACTCTCAAAACTGGGACAGGGTTGCGTCGTGCCCACAGCGGAGGGAAAGTTACCTTGGTGGACTGCAACTTCCATAACCCCCTGCCAGCACAGTCACTGACCAGGCTTATAAGGGGAGCATGGGAGTTGTAGTCTAAAAACTCGAGCTTTCCTAGTTTCCACGTTCCTACTCTCACTCGCTGAACCAGGCCTAGGCAACTGGTGTTCTTTTGACTGTGGTTGGACTACAGATCCTGTCCTCCCTGACCATGCTTCTGGGGATGATGGGAACTGGAGTCCCATCACAGCCAGAGGCACCCAGTTTCCTGGCCCCTCCATCCCACTTAAGGATGTTCCTGTGCCTCCCACCATCTCAGCCGTGTCAAATTTTTGCCACCCTTGGTCTGGTCTAGTTTTGTGGGTTATTGTGTCTTGTTTTGCTTTTTCACCCTGGGTAGGAGAAAGTGTTGTCGAGGCTTGGTGTGAGCTTTCCCACCTCCGTCCCAGGGGGCTTTCCCGTCCTGCAGGCAAAGGTCTCGGAGGCTGCGTCGGACTCTCATCAAGGTCAGGTGCCTGGTGCACATCTACGTCAACCGTAGGAGGTACCTTAAGGCGAGTCTTGACAGTGCTTGGGTTGCCATCGGAGGGCAAGAAGAGGATATGGGAACTGGCGTAAAATGGCTGCAGTGTGGTGGATGGGCTCAAGAGAATTTCCCAGATCACCCAATGGGTTTCCACGGCCAAGAGGGAATGCGTCCAGAGGAAGGTGACCAAGATGGTGAAGGGTCTGGAAGCCATGAAGCCCTCTGAGGATAGACTTAGGGAGCTGAGGATGTTTATTCTGAAGAAGAGAAGGTTGAGAGGGGACACGAGAGCCACGTTTAAATATCTGAAGGGACGTCATGTCGAGGAGGGAGCTGGCTTGTTTTCCACTGCTCTACAGACCAGGACAAGGAGCAATGGATCCAAGCTGCAGGAAAGGAGATTCCACTTGAACCTCGGAAGAACTTCCTGGCGGTCAGAGCCGTCCGGCAGTGGGCTCTGCTGCTGCCTCCACGGAGTGTGGTGGAGTCTCCTTCTTTGGAGGTTTTCAAGCAGAAGCTGGATGGCCATCTGTTGGGAGTGCTTTGATGGGTGTTCCTGCATGGCGGGGGGTTGGACTGGATGGCCCCTGGGGTCTCTCCCAACTCTGTGATTCTAAGGGTGGAAACTGAACCCTGTTCTCCATGGCCCAAGTGCAATATTCAAACCGCAGCACCACCATCGGCTTTCCTGCTCCCTCCCAACTCTCCTCTAATTGTTCCGACACCAAGGACAGCTGGGTGGCGTGATTCTTTGAAACCATTTAGATTCACAAAGAGGTCCGACTCATCCTCAGGTGAATACATCCACAGCCTGCCTTACCTGTCTGGCAGGAGGCTGCAGTGTTCGTGTCGCACCCTCGATGGCGGAGACTCAGGTGTGGGATGAAGCAGGCCCAGGTCGCCCTCAGGGCTGTCCAGGCGGGGAAGGAGAGACTGCACCCCAGCACAAAACAGCAGTGTTGGAGAGGCTGCTTCGTGGCAGTGTCGTGCACAGCCAAAAGCAGGCCGTCCCCTGAAGACGGGTCCCCCCGAGGTTTTGCTTCCAGACTGACCACTCCGAGCGCAGGCAGGAAAGGTATCAGAAGACAGAGGAATGGAGTGGTGGGAGTTTTTTTAAAAAAGGAGAGAGAGAGATCTTGTACTCTGCTGTCCAAAAAGATGCAGAGATCTAAGGAAGATGCTTCCTTAAACTTTCAGATTTTGCAGCAGTCTTCAGTGTTGGGAGTAAATAGCCCACAACTGATCCGGACAAGAGGAAGAGGGGCGGCAGAGTTGACGTAACACTGTAGAGCTGTGTGTGGACCGTTCAGGAACGGACAGACTGGGAGACAGAAGACACCGAATCCACATATTCCCTCCTCATGAGGAAAGGAGGCTGCCGGTCCCACTGCTGCCTCCTATTTGGATCCTTTTTGCCCGGCGGATCCCTTGCGTATCTCTATCACGCTCCCGCACTCTTTGGCAACTCCTGTATATCTTCTTTCTTAACCATAAAAGTCTGTTTGAATCAAAAACAGTTGCTTTCGTGCAGGGATGTGTCCCAGGGTCTGAGAGGGGTAGACAGAGATATGGAAGGGATTTGGGAACATGTCAACAGTTTGTGTTTTCATTTTTTTCTTGGTATGTTTAGCACTTCATCCAGCGCTTTGGAGGGCTGGGGCACAACACTCGGCCCCCAGACCCATCGCTGTTGCCCACCACTCCTACAGAGGTACTAGCGTTTAAACCAGTGGTTCTCAACCTGTGGGTCCCCAGATGTTCATGGACTTCAGCTCCCAGAAGCCCTGAGCATTGACCATCGTGGCTGGGGCTTCTGGGAGCTGAAGTCCACGAACATCTGGGGACCCACAGGTTGAGAACCACTGGTTTAAACCCTCATTTACTTGTTTAGCGTATTTATGTATCAAACAAGCTTTGAACTTGAAAAGAACAGGTCCAAACTGCACGCGGGCAGTGGGCTGGTTGCTCATTACAGCTTTGCTTCCTATACCCAGGGCCAGCCATTTCTTTTACTGGCGGAAGGAGGCAGAAATTTCTCTGAGAGACGCTGGCACTCAAAGCCCAAACCTCCTGAGCTCCAGCTCTGCTGACGTATCTTGGAAAAGGAGCCAACTTCCGACACCAGCGGCGAAAGAACATCGGCCGGAGGCCAAATCTCCCTCTGCCTCCTGCCCCGTGCAAGTCCCTCTTGGCCCTCTTTCAATTTATTTAAAACTGCGCACCAAATGCAAACAACCCAAAGCCCAAGGGAAAACCAAGGTACACTTTCTTGGCCTTTGGAATCTTCTAGGCTATGGCACACAAAGGACCATGGATGGTAACCACGACTAAAACGACAAACAGTCACACAAACCTGATCGAGACCAGGAGGCAAGCAGGAACGCCTGTTCCGGTGGTGTAATCCCAGCCACTGCAAACGCGGCTTCCTTCCGTTTGATTTGTTTACTCATTTCAAATGTGTGGTGAATAAAGTAAACTTTAAAAAGAAATAAACAGCACCTCAAATGCTACCCACCCCATAGTCTCAGCTTGGACTCAGCTTCACAAAGCCTTCTAACACATATTTCTCCCCAAAGCCAAGCAGATGCGATCTTAGCCTTCAAATCAACTCACGCGTTCATCGCTGCCGTCTGAGCTGCCAAGGGGGAATCCAACACCCAGGAGTGTCGCACTGGGGCCGCAACCCAGGCCTGAACGGGGCTGAATTGGGCTCGTGTTATCTATCTATCTATCTATCTATCTATCTATCTATCTATCTATCTATCTATCTATCTATCTATCTATCTATCTATCTATCTATCTATCCATCCATCCATCCATCCATCCATCCATCCATCCATCCCTTTGTTTGCAACATGCCTTTGCCCCGCTCAGCTGGGACTGCCAGCCGGGGACTTGCAGGTCCAGGCTGACGTCCCCATTTGGCCACAAAACTCACTGGCTGACCCCGAGCCAGGCACTCGTTTCCTGACTTTGGCCTACCTCGCAGGGTGCTGGTTGTGAGGGCAAGGCAGAGGAGGAAGGAGAGCTGCAAATGCCCTCTTGGATTCAGCGAAGGAAAAGCAAAAAAGAAACATTACAAACTAAACGAATGAAACACTCTGGGGAAAGTGGGCAGACAGTGGATATCCCAAGAAGAAAGCTAAACAGAGGTGATGAGAGACGTTCCAGGGCTGACAAAACGGGGTTTTTTGCAAAGTCTCTGGATGACACACACCTGAATGTTCTAAAAGCAGCCAAATGTAGGAATGATGATGAAGTAATAAAACGTGTGGCTTGTAATTAGGTCAGCCTCCTTACTGTCCAGTATCATTTGGGCCTTTTCCCCCTGCGCTCGCCAAGTCCCTGCCCTGAATAATATTTTCTCCTTCCCCAGCGGAACTTAGTTTAAAGACCGCTTAATCCTCCTTGCGAGACTGTTTGCAAAAACATTCCTGCCAAGTTTCGTGACGTGCAGCCCATCCCTCGCCAGAAGCCCACATTCATGGAAATTCAGGCCGTGCTCCAAAAACCCAAACTGTTGCCGGCGGCACCACGTGCGGAACCAGTTGTTGGCCTCTGCTATTGCCCTTTCCCGACGTGCGCCATATCCTTGAACAGGGAGGAGAGACGAAATGACCACCTGCGCACCAAGGTCCTTCAGCTTCGTCCCCATAAGCTCATAGTCCTTTGTGATGTGGTAAAAGCTGTTCCTCGCAGTGTCATTGTTTCCGACATGAACCAAAATGAGGGGCTTATGGTCAGTGGGTTTGACCAGCCTGGTTAGCCTCTCCGTTACGTGTTTGATCCTGGCCCCAGGAAGACAGCAGACCCCTCGATTGAGCTTGTCCGGTTTGCAAATTGCCCTTTCGGTTCCTCTGAGCAAAGAGTCCCCAACCACCAGAACTCGCCTCCTCTGAGGCTTGTCCTGGGCTCCTGGATGAGCATGTTCTGCTAGGACTGCCTGGGCATTCTGTTGAGGCTGGGAGCATTGACCTAGTTCCTGTTGCCCAAGTTGGATTTCTTCTTGTTGATATTCTGTTCCCTCCGCATGGCTCTCCTCATTGTTCGTAAGTCCAAGAACTTCGAAGCGATTATGCAGGTGAAGAGTCTCTGTTGTCTTCCTGGTCCTTCTCCTCCGTATGACATTCGCCCAAGCCTCCGTTTCCTGGCAGAGTGTGCTGACTTCCTGATCTGGCAGCTCCTCCATGCATTCGGTCTTCCGGTAGGTCCTCTCTGCCCTATCCAAAAACGCCTCCCCTTCCCTAATAAGATGAAGAACAGAAACTCGTGCCTCCAGCTGGCGAACCTTCTCTTCCAAGAGGGTGACCAGTTTGCACTTGGTGCGGGTGTACCCGAGAACATCTTGTGGCAAGAAAAGGAATATCCCACAAGTGTTACAGGTGACTGCAGTAGCTCCCTCACCTTCCATCCTTGAAACTAGAGAGAGCAGTACAGTACATAATTCTAGAAAGCATGGAGCAGTGGCTTCCAACACCTGGAAAAGAGAATGCCCCTAAGTGTTAGGAAGGACTTCCTGATGATGAATCTGCTGCCGCCTCCATGGAGCGTGTTGGGATCTCCTCCTCCTCTGGAGGTTTTTAAGGAGATGCTGGATGGCCACCTGTCAAAGGGAAAGCTGTGATGGTGTATCCCTGCGTGGCAGAATGGGGTTGGACCGGATGGCCCCGGGGTCTCTTCCAACTCTAGGATTCTATGCTTCCCTGAAGGTTTCGGACGCCCCCCACCCCGTGTCCTCCGAACTTCTCTTGACGGCCCCCCTTGTCACCCCGTCACCACGCTAATGGGCTTTGGGGTTGTCTCCGAAAGCAGAGGGAGTTTGAAACACACTTTGCTGGGTAATCTTAGGCTTTAATACCCACAAGGTTCCTGATCTTCCCCAGGCATTTTGGTTCACCCTACCGAGGTGGAGGAGGGAAAGACTTTGAATGCCATCGAGCATCACAAGGTGTTTTTCCATCTCATAAAAAGCTCTAAACTCCACCAAGTTCACATCTTGGAAACCACATCTTGGGACCCCTTTGTCCGAGGAGCAAAAACAGGTGAATCCCTTCCCAGGAATCAGTTTAAAACACAGGGCATCTTGTCTCTGCCTTGTCTCCTTACCAGAGTGACAAGAGAAGTGAGAGATCAGTCCTCCATTTTCCATTGGGAACCCCCAAAATAGATATTTAATCATTGGACCAAAAAGCGTATGGAGAACAGCCCAAACTATATTTGTTTGCAGGGGAACCCTTTTGGAAGAGAGGATTTGTGATTAGAGAAGTCTTTTCCTTTTCGCCCTTTCAGCTACTACCATCCTTCCAGGAAATGTCTGTGCGTTTCACCAAGGAGGATTGGGATCTCTTGGATGAGGGGGGTATAGACCTCTCCGCAAGGGAGTCCGGATGGAGGAGGATGGCCGTGCGGCCCCTCCAGGGAGGAGCGTTTTCTACCTCCGCGGATAGACTCCGGAGGAACTGAAATCTGTGCCTTGTCAGTTGATGGAGGAAATTAAGCAGAGTGGAATAGACGTCCTTGGCTGAGAGGAAAGGGAAGAATCTTGGATAAAAGCACATCCTGGGTTTGTGTGCCCAACTCCTAACAGGATCTTCTTCTTCTTGGTCAGAATGCACATCGATGTTCACATCAAAAACCTCACAGAGGAGAAAAGGCATATCAATGGATGAAATGTGGGGAGAGCTTTACTCAGATTGGACAACCACATTCACATCAAAGAATCTGGCCAGGGGAGAAACCCTATAAAGGCATGGAATGTGGAAAGAGCTTCAGTCAGTGTGGAAATCTACATTCACATCGAAAAACCCACACGGGGAGAGACCATACAAATGCATGGAATGTGGAAAGAGCTTCTCTAGTAGTGACAGTTTCCATTCACATCAAAGAACCCACACAGGGGAGGAGTCATATAAGTGCATGGACTGTGGAAAGAGCTTCAGCCACAGTGGAAGTCTACATTCACATCAAAGAACCCACATGGGGAATTTAAGTTCATGTGAAAGAACCTATACAGGTTATGCAACTACACAACTATAAAGTATATATATATATATATATATATATATATATATACACATATACACATGTAGCATATATATACTAAATATATATGTAAAGTATATATCCTATACATATAGAGAAAGTGTATATATCTATCTATAGCTATATAAATGCGTGGAATGTGCAAACAGCTTATGTTATAGTGCATGTCTATGTCCACAGGAAAAAACCCACACAAGCCATAAGAAACCATGGGTTTCACTTGTAATGACTGTTTACATTGACATCAAAAGAACTCCACAGGGAAGAAACCATAAAAATGCAGGAATGAGGAAAGAGCTTCAGTGATTGCAGAATATTGATTAAACATCAAATAACTCAGGGAAGTGAATAGTAATGGGCAAAATAATGAAGGAATTAATATTATAAATAATAGACCAAATGCAGAAATCTACTCCAGCCAGACTGCTTTGTGAGCAACGGGATCTCTCTGCAGCCTCACTTCGCTTTCCTGCTGTGGGGAAAACCAGGTTCTCTGTCGGCTGGCAACGTCTCCCAGCCCCGCACCGCCCTCGGCGTGCCTCCGTTAGCAAAGCCTCTCACAGTGAACCCTTCTTAAGTAACCTTTTTACACCCAAATACCTTCTGTTTTCTCCCTCTAGCTGGATATTTTTTAAGCAGCCATCGAGAAGATGGTGAATGAGGTCTGGTTTTGAAAGAAGAAGTTGTCCCTGGGTGCCTATTAGAAGAAGCCACGGCTTCCCTGCGTGGGTGGTTTGTTGACCACGTGCTCGTATTTTGAACAAAAAGTTTGTTGATACGTACTGAACGGCCTCTTTTGTAGGGCACAACCCTTTCCCTGTTCTTTCCGTGTTATTTCTGCCTCTGGTACCAAATTTTCTCTTAAAGAACTCATGTCCAGGAGTGCATCTACTTCTTTAACTGAGGTGTGCTGTATTTTTCTTATAACTTCCACAGCAACAGAAAACACTTATGGGAAAAAGAAAATTCAGAGGTAGAAAATCTCTTTAATGTCATTTGATTCTCAAGTAACATAATACGTGGTTTACTTGTTGCTGTTTTTTAAAAAATAACTTGGTCCCACATTTATAAGGAAGAGTCGGGTGCATCCCGTGCCACCCTCGCGTCCCTGTGTCCGGTTTGGCCGTTCTTTCTACGGGTGACCCTCAGGAAAAGTTGGCTCTTCTCCTTGCCGGTCCATGAGAAGGAACCTTATCTGTTTAATGCTAGTTAAAAAATATTCTTGCATGCAGAAGCATAAAACTTTGTGGTTTGGTATCCAATAGTTTTGCATATGTTGTCTGATACAAAAATACCTCCTTCCCCAGGGAGACGTGGCTGGGATTAAGGCTTTCCCCCCCTTCTCTTTGCAGTGGACTGACGTTAAGGCTATAAGTCAGCTGCAAATCCATCGGCTCCAGCAGTCTGGAGAAACAGCAAGAGAAACCTTGACCCAAACTGTACTGCTCCAAGACACACTACATTCACAGCCTCTCCCTCATTTGCAAAACTTGTCAGTTATTTAAAAAAACAGAAAAGAATTAGCCTGCTACAACTTCTTTTTGAGAAACCCAGGCTGTCTCTTAATCCCGCCAACCGCAATAATTTTTATGGGTTTTAACATGAACAGGAAAAAATATTTATATTTATATATTTACAATTTAGCTTTAATATTGCTAATGCATGTGCTGATACAATGTATAAGAGACAATAGAAAATAACATAATTGGTCGATTGAAGATCAATGGAGGATGAAAGCAACGGGGAATTATATTAACTGAAGAGGATGTAATTTTATTATTATATATATATAAAAACATGAAAATAAAATGAAAATGAAAAAAAACAGGAAAAAATAAACTTGAACAAGATTGTGAGTCCTCTGAAAAACATAATCGACCTTACAGTTGTGTGAATGAAATCAGCGCAAAGTCACGTCACTGGTCGGTTTTACAGATCCAGAGTGTGAGAAAATAGCCAGGCTAAACTTCCCCAGCCGGAGCCACGGCAGAAGTAAAAAGTGGCCGGAAAATGAGCTCGGCTCATGAGAAAAAAGGTTGCCACAGTGGAAGCAGCGTGGAGTAGTGGTTTGAGACAAGGGAAAACCTCCCTGAATGCAACATCTGGACAGGAAAACCCCAGGAGAGGGTCCCACAGTGGAGGCAGCGTGGAGTAGTGGTTTGAGACAAGGGAAAACCTCCCTGAATGCAACATCTGGACAGGAAAACCCCAGGAGAGGGTCCCACAGTGGAGGCAGCGTGGAGTAGTGGTTTGAGACAAGGGAAAACCTCCCTGAATGCAACATCTGGACAGGAAAACCCCAGGAGAGGGTCCCACAGTGGAGGCAGCGTGGAGTGGTGGTTTGAGACAAGAGAAAACCTCCCTGAATGCAACATCTAGAGAGGAAAACCCCAGGAGAGGGTCCCACAGTGGAGGCAGCGTGGAGTAGTGGTTTGAGACAAGGGAAAACCTTGTGTTCAGGGGAGGGTTTCCCCTGTCTCAAACCATTACACCACAACACTGTTGATTCCTTCCCTCTTAATTTTTACCAGGTGCTCTCAACCCGGCTTCCAGGACTTACGTCGTGGATCTCTTCACAAGTGTAAATGCCCCTGACGTATAGTGCTACTCCGCCTCTTTTCCTATTTGATCTATTTTGCTGAAAGAGTTATACCCCTCTACTGCTATGTTGCCACCTGGTTTCTTTTACTTACAGATTCCTCCATTATTTAAAAAAAAATAGGTTCTGTTCTCCCCAGGAGCAGCCCTGAAGTTCTTCCTGGCAGGGCTGG
>CAOKZL010005375.1:0-11946 GCA_948472985.1 Iguana delicatissima | reverse complement strand
CAAAATAAGATGTAACAATGTAACAATGTGATACTACAGTTAAATATGCATGTATGATGATAAATAAGCAGATTCAATTGGGAAAAAGACAGAAGTGGGGAAGGGGGATATTCTTTTTTATTTTTAATGTAAACTTTAATAAAAAGAAATAAAAAAATAAATATTTGAAGGGATGTCATGTTGAGGAGGGAGCAGGTCTGTTCTCTATGCTCCAGAGACTAGGACAAGGAGCAATGGATTCAAGCTGCAGGAAAGGAGATTCCACTTGAACCTCAGGAAGAATTTCCTGATGGTCAGAGCTGTCCGGCAGTGGATTATGCTGCCTTGGAGTGTGGTGGAGTCTCCTTCTTTGGAGGCTTTTAAGCAGAGGCTGGATGGCCATCTGTTGGGAATACTTTGATCGGTATCCTGCGTAGCAGGGGGTTGGACTCGATGGCCCCTGGGGTCTCTTCCAACTCTATGATTCTATGAAAAATTCACTCAAGCTCAAACAGACAGATTCATCCTGCATCCACCAATTCCAGTTCATACCTGTGGGATTTTGCAGATGCCCAACACGCTGGAAATCAGGCTGGAGATTTCAGAGTTGGCTCCTTCTTTTTTTTTTTATTATAAAAAACTTTATTAGTTAAAAATACAGAAAGATACACAAAAACAAAACAATAAAGAATACAAATACAGAAAAGGGGGAAAAAGGCAAAGATAAATTCCTTGATAGCTTTACAATAGCATTGTCTTAACATTCTAATTACATGTCTACTTCTTACTTACATATATACACATATTAGAATTGCTTTTTAACATTACTTTCCTCTTCAACTTTAGAACAAGTTAAATATTTATCTACCTCAGTTATGGTCTTATAATCATTTGTAATCTCTTTTCTTGAGTATTTTCAGAAGTCTATATTCACCATCTTAATGTCCTTCCATAAATTCCTATAATAGCTTATTGTGCTATCCCATTGTTCTATAAATCTTTCTTTTTTCTCCCCTCTTAATATATGTGTTAACCTATCCATTTGAATCATGTCATACAGTTTCATTTCCCATTCTTCTACTGATGGCAACTTTTTCATTTTCCATTTTTGTGTTATAACCATCCTTTCTGCTGCTGCCATGTAAAATAGTTGTCTTCCTACTTTTTTTTCTAACTCTTCCTCCATTATTGATAACATATATATTTCTGGTGACATTTTAAACCTTATACCTAACATTTTTTCTATTCGTATATGAATAGACTTCCAATAATCTTTCACTATTTTATAAGACCAGCATGAATGATAAAAGGACCCTATCTCTAAATCACATTTCCAACATTTATTAGAACAATTATTAGACATTTTCGGCAGTCTTTCAGGTGTTAAATACCAATGCAAACACATCTTATATAAATTTTCTTTGATGTCTTGACATGCGGTATATTTTATTCTTTTTAACCAATTTTTCTCCCATTGTTCAATCGGGATTGGATGGGCAAAATTTTGTGCCCATTTTATCATTGATGGTTTGATAATTTCATCTTCTGAAGACCATCTTAATAAAACCTTATAAATAGAGATAGATTTAGGTTTTCCTGAACACAATACTGCAGTTAAGTCCTCATCCTTTATTTGATATCCATTGAGTTTAACATCACTTCTTAATTTTTCTCTAAGTTGTCTATATAAGAGCCAATGATATTTAATGCCAGATTCATTCATTTCTTGCTAGGATTTAATTTTAATTTGTTCTTGTTGTCTCTCCACCATATCTTCATATTTTATCCATTTATCGAATAATATATTTTCTTTTTTATAAAAGGCCTCATGGGGGGACACCCACTGTGGAGTTTTCATACAGGCTCTTATAGCATATTTCCTCCATATCTTTAATAATGCTTTCCCTAAGTAGTGACAGTTAAACTCTTTATTACTTTTCCTCTTCTTGTACCAAAAATAGTAGTGCCATAAGAATAAATAGAGAATTTAATAATCATTTTATCAGGAAATCAATACATAGAGTGTGGCTGTTGTACAAGAGGAAGATATATAGGAAGCTTCCATTGTGGGTATCCCCACATGAGGCCTTTTATAGGAGAGAGAAGCTGCAAATAAATAGATGGATTGCATATAAGGATGTAGTGAAGCTCCAAGGGAGAGAGCTCCAGCTGAAAACGAAAGAAGAATTAGTGGATTGTGGACTTTCTACCCACTGGTTATTGCAAAGACAGATAGCAGAGAAATTTAAATTGGATCAAAAAACAGTAGGAATAGAAAGTAAAGAAAATGAGCTGGATAAATTATTTAAACTGGGAGTTGAACATCTTATAGCAAAGTTATATAAAACCCTGCTAAACTTAGAACTTAAGAAAGAGATAATAAAAGAGAATATGCTAAGGTGGGTCCAGAATATAGGAAGACCGATACAATTGGAATGCTGGGAAAGATCTTGGTTCATAATAAATAAAACATTGAAGAACGCAGCTTTAAAAGAAAATTATTTTAAGATCTTCTATAGGTGGTATTACATGCCGGTACAAATCGCAAAAATGACTAAAAACTGATAAAATAAAGTGTTGGAAGTATGATCAGAAAGGGATTTTTTTCCACCTTTGGTGGACATGCACAAAAGTGAAGAAATTTTGGATACAAATACATAATAATATAACAAAAATTATTCAAAGGAAATTCCCGTTATATCCAGAAATATATCTGTTAAATATGTATGAACATATAGGACCTGTCAGCGCAGGCTGAGGTCAAGCAAGGGCCAGGCCAAGGCAGCCGGCAGCCGTGTCCCAAGCGGACCTTCGGGAGGGCGGCCACAAGCAAGCGGCCAGGAACTAAGGATCGCCTTAACAGCAGGCACACAACAGAAAAGAACGACGGGTTGCCTCACCCTAAACACAAAGCGGTTGCAGCACCAGAACGCAGGGAAGAGTTGCAGGGAAACCACACAGCAGCTCACAGGCACGGACCGGACGGGGCCAAGGCACGGGCGACAGACGCACGGGTAGCCGACGGTTGTTGCTCCGTGCCTTGCCCATCCCCGCGCCTGCCTAAAAAGGCCAGCAGCTCGGCCCGCAGCCAATCCGGGCGGAGCGCGTGGCTGGGCGCGCAGCTGAGCTACAACTGGGAGCTCCCCGCCTCCAGGTGTTTCTCCTGGAGACACCGGGAGCAGCGGCTGACCTCCTTGGCTCGCCGTCGCTGCAGGAACGTCGGTGGCGGGGCGGTTGCCTCGGCCGAGGCCGAGGCCTCCTCGCGAGTAGGCAGAGCCCTGGGATCGGGCCCGGGACCCGCCTCCTCCCGCGGCGCCACGTCCGCCACGCCCCGCGGCCCGGGAGCCAGGCCGGCAGCCTCCGCAGCAGCGGGCCCTCCCGCGTCGTCCGCAACAGTCTCCATCCGGCGGGATGGGCCCTCGCCGGGATCGTCGTCCGCCGCGGTGTCCCAGCGGGCCCCCCCCCGCAGCGGAGCCCTCCGTGACGGCCGTGGGGCCGCCGCCGCCAATCGCAGCCCCCGACGGGCCTGGATCCGCGTCCTCCTCCTCGGAGGTAAGACCGGCATCGGCCTCCGCGGCACCCGCCGGCGCGGCCGCACCTGGGCCCCTGACAGGACCACTAAAAAAACAATCATATCAAAAGATATTAACCTATATGATAGTTGCGGCGAGAATGTGTTATGCAAGTAGATGGAAACAAGTGGAACCCCCTGAAATAGAGGACTGGTTACTAAAAATATATGACATAATGGAAATGGAAAAACTAACAGCAACATTGTCACAAAAACCAAAGGATAAAATAGATGAAGACTGGGATTTGATCTCCCCCATATTGGAAGCTAGATGGTGGATGACGGCTACTAAAGGAATAAGGGAATAAATGAAGAAGAGAATGGGAATATAGAGGTTAGGAAGACATAGGGAAAGAAATAGGGAAATATAGTGAATTTGATATCTTTGGAAGCAAGCGGAGTAACATCTAAGGGATGTTTGGGTTATCGTTGGACCGAAAAACCTAAGGAAGAACCAGCTAGTATAGAGAAAAGAAAATGAGGGAAGAGTTTTTATAATGGTTAAAATTGAAAGATCGGAGATTGAATTGATTTAGATAAACAAGTTCATATATAAAAGAACAATTAGAAGAAGGAAAATGAGAGAAGCTTAAGTTGTTTCAGTATAAAAGGTAAAGTTGACATTATGGGAAATGTAAAATAGGGTAAATAAGTATCTTTTGTGTTAAATTTACTTTTTTACCTTTTGAATTGTCTAGTTGGAAAATGATCGAAATGGACTTGGTGAAATTTGAATTTGAACTTTAATAAAAAGATTTGAAAAAAGAAAGATAGTAGTGCCATCTTAACCAAAGCCCATCTCCTACTAAGTTTAATAATTTGATATTTTCTAATTTAATCCAATCTTGCACCCAATTCAAACATGCATGATAGTTTAACATCAAATTTGGTAACGCTAGACCTCCTCTTTCTTTAGCATCTTCTACTATTTTCATTTTCACCCTTGGCTTCCTTCCACCCCATATAAATTTAGAAATTTATTTTTGCCACACCTTAATAATCTTATCACTCTGAATAATGGGGATGATTTGAAATAAATAAAGTATCCTTGGAAGAATTGGCATCTTCACTGTGGCTATTTTTCCCAACCATGATATTCTTAAATTGCTCCAATTCTTTAAATCATTCGAAATAGTTTTCCATATTTTTTCATACGGTTCTAGCGTGAACCGGTCTAGCGTGTGTTAATAGATCCACACAATTTTCTCATGGCCACTCCCATTAGTCTCCTTATCTCGCCCCCTTCGGCTGTGATTGGCTGTTGTTGTTTTTTTAAATGGCTCCGTGCGTCATTACGTATGTGCTCACATGCGCACGTATGCACAGCCATCTAGGTCCTCCCACGGCGCCTCCCTCCCTCCACCCCTCCCTCCTTTTAGCCTTCAGAGTTTTTTCCTGCCCATTCTTTCTGCTGTTTTCTGCTGGCTTTGCAATGGAAGAAGAGGGGATGACCAACGTTGCCAGGGTCCCATTGCTCCAAAATATACTATGAATACAGGGGTTTGAATGCTTGGCTATAGAAGACCAGAGTTCAGATCCCCACTCAGCCATGGAAACCACCTGGGTGACCTTGGTCAAGTCACATTCTCTCAGCCTCAGAGGAAGGCAATGTTGGCACACCTTGCCATTAATCAATTTTTGGATGGAGACATACGCCTTCATTTTAGTTGCGGAGGGAAGTGGTTGGGTCACTTGCAACAGAGGCTGTTACACCCACCCACCCTCCCTCCCCGCCAGGATTCGGTCCAGGGTGACCACATGCCACTCTCTCTGGACGCTGGAGTGCAGCTCCCAACATTCTTCTCCATGGCCTATGCAGTTGGTTTGGGGCTGCTGGGAGCTGCAGTCCGCCAGAGGGGCACCCGCACCTGCAGAGGGGCATACATACTTCCCCCGCTCCTCTGGATGCCTCCATGGTGCTGTCAAAGCCTGCCCTGCCCAGAACTACACTTCCCGGCATGCTTTGGGAAGAGGGCGATGATGTCTCCTGGGTCTTCCGAAGACAGAGCAGCACGGCAACCAATGGAGTGCCCGGTGTGGCACGACTCATCCAATAGGGAGTGCCTGGGGGTGATGGAGGCGAGAGAAGCCCGGGGAAGTGAGAAGGGGGAGAGCTAAAGGGCAGGGGTACCCGCAGCCCTCCAGATTGGAGCTTTACTGCAACACCCAGTGTCCCCAACCGGCTGGCCAGTCGTAAGGGATGCTGTGAGTTAGAGTCCAGCCACATCCCAACAGTCGCATGATTCCCATGGACACCGCAAGGGTGGGGATGCGTGCGGCCCCCCAGATGGGGCTGTAGCGCAATGCCCAGTATCCACGGCCAGCAGGGGAATGATGGGGATTTTCATCCGACAAAATTGAGGTGTTGGAAAGGATATCAATCCCCCCTCCCTGACTCCTAAAGTCTCTTCTGAAGTCAGATGAGGGGGAGAGCCTGTCAGTCTCAGGACTACAATTCCCAGCAACTCCTATGTGGGATGATGAGAGCTGCAGTCCAAAGACAACTGCAGGGGTCTATTTTCCCCATCTCCAGTTTATTTTTTTTATGGGGGAGGCATTTCAGCTTGGGATTCCCCCCCCCAATAAATCCTCTCTGATTTTAAAACAATTTTTTTAATCTTTTTTTATTGGCATTTAGGTTCTTGAGCTCTTCCCAGCTCTTCTCCCCCCCCAAAAAAATTCTGGTTTCAAGACAAGTTGAAATCTATTTCGTCTGAGGTATATAAGCAGCAGACACTGAGCGGCTCTCCAGACCTTGGGTTCCAATTCCAGGAGAAAGGCAGCCTACAATATAATTAATTAATAAATAAATTAAATAAACTTTGAACACCCCCCCCCCCGAAATAAAACTGAAATAAAAATGAAAAACTGATTAGTAAAAAGGGAAGGGAAAATATTGTAGGTCCCGTACAGCATGCCAGCCAACACATGGAAGCTATTTTAAAAATAATTAAGGGGGATACGGGCGTGCTATCAAATCAGGCGAGAGAACAGGCAGTCTTTTGTTCTGATATGAGGAAGGAGAAAGCATTCAACAGTCCTCCCCAAAATATAAGCCCCCCAACCGCATATCTCCAGCCTCCAGAACTGCCAACAGCTCCATGTGCACATGCAAAACTTATTTTAAACTGATAAAGATAAAAACATATTCATTTTGATCCAAACTATGTACCTGCACTCTTTTTTCCTTTTTCTTGCTGTAGCTCCTAACTGCTTTCCTAGGAACAAAAAATGGTGCCGTCCTGTTCTTTGTGGGGCGGGACCAACCGCTGAAGCTGTCCACACCCACAGCCCGCCCTCCGTGGATCTTGTGTGCGAATCAGCGCGTATCTGCGCTTCTACACAAATGAACATGTACGCTATAGCGCGCATGGGAGGGAACCACATTTTTCAAGGTTTTTAAAAAATACTCGGTGCCACCACTTCCGGTCGCTTCTGAGCGGTTTGAGGTATGGAACGTCAAAATTATATACGACCCAGCACACTCTACGGTGTGGAAGACCTCCGTTAGAGGTCGCACTGCCTCATTTTAATTACCCCGTGTGGGAAGGGCCAAAGTTTTGCAGGAATGCAGCTTCAAACAAAGCAAAACTGATCCTTGTGTATATGCCAGAGGTTCTGGGAAAAAGCAAGATATCTTCTTGGCATATATTGATGATTTGTGTTTGATATGTGATACACAGCAGCAGGTGCAACAGTTTGCTGATGATTTAAGCAAAAGATTTCAAATTAAAAATCTGGGGCCAATTCAACATTACCTTGGTATAGCAGTACAAAGGACAAAGAATGGTTTTCTTCTGTATCAAAAACAAAAAAATGTACAACTGTTGGAAAGATGTAACATGTCCGATTGTAAAAGTGTAAAAATGCCTATGGTCCAAGGGTTCAACAAAGGCGCTGGTGACACCATGTTTCCTGACAAAACACTGTATCAATCTGTTATTGGATCATTCCTCTACATAGCAGAGACCTGCCACCCTGATATTGCTTTGGCTGTAAATATATTAGGAAAGGCCAGCTCTCAACCTACCCAGTACCACTGGCAAGGAGTAAAAAGGGTGTTAAGATACTTAAAAGGTACTATGAATTATTGTTTGTTTATTGCTCCTTTCCAAACACCAGAAATTGTTTGTTACTCTGATAGAGATTTTGCAGAAGATGTATTGGACCGCAAAAGCACAACTGGGTGTGTTATGAAATACAGTGGTGCTCTGAATTACCGGAAAGTGAAAAAAACAAAGTACTCTAGCCACATCCACTGCTGAAGCAGAGTTTACTAGTTTGTCTTTTCTATGCAATGAGTTGATCTGGTTTACACAACTTGCAAAAGATCTGAATTTATCTCTTGAAATGCCTGTCAATGTATTTTGCGATTCACAAGCTTGTATTCAAATGGCAATAAGTGAAAGGGTTAAATCTTGGACCAAACATGTAGACATTAAGTACCAGAATATAAAACAGTCTATTCAAAACAAACTCATTTAGCTCACTTACTGTGCCACAGAAGAAAATTTAGCAGATATGTTTACAAAGCCATTGACTGTAGTTAAACACACACAAATGCTTGAACGTATGGGGATAATACATCCTGCAGTTCCAAGGCTAGGGGCAGCTCCAAGACAAGAGGAGGAGTGTTAAGATTCTAGGCTTTCCAGTGCCTCTGTCTAAAGAGATGTACATGTTATTTGTCTTGCCTCTGCACTTCTAGCAGCCTTGGGAAAAAGACAGTGTGACCCAGACAGTGATAAGGAACGCCTGGCTTCTCTCTGCTGTGAGAAAGCTAGAACGTTTGGGTTATGTGGAAACACAGAAGTGTATAATTGCAGCGAGAGATTCCTCCCTGTCTCTCTTTTTCTGCTCCCCCTCTCCTCCGTACGGCTTGCATTTTACAGCCTCTGTGTGTGTCACGCCTGAACACAGAGAGAAGCATAATGGATTTTTTCCTGCCTTCCTGATATTTGTATGCTCTTGATGTTTTGTATGCAATAAATCAGTAGAATAGTTTTTGACACTATGTCTTGGCCTGGACTCTGTTCTTTGACTCTGCTGGGTTTTTTGTATCTGCCTGGCCTGAAGCCCTGAAGTTATGTGGCTGCCCTTTTTCTGTGCGTCATGCTTCTTCCTTGATGCACACAGAGTACAGCGTGGCCCCTGGCAAAACTCCAACACTGTCTCCCCATGACCAAGAGAGACTCCATTATTAGTGACCTAGTTTAGTGCTGAAATCACTTTACTCCACAACAGAGAATTATGTTTGCCCAGGTTACTACCAGGATGCCATACATTTATGTATTTGTGAAAGACACAGCTCGAGAGAGGAGGGAGTCAGAGTCAGAGACAGAGAGAGAGAGAGAGAGATTGAGAATGTCCATTTTGAAATGAATTGTAATGAAATCTTGAGATGGAGAAGTAGGAGAGATAAAACTCTTTCTCAGAAAGGTAGAGTATAAATTAGAAAACATAGAAAATATAAAATGAACAACCAATTTTTTCCAGTCCTATCTAATCTTACCTATAACTACATAATATTAAAGTTCTGGCATTAGTAGCTTTAGTGCATTTAGTTTTTGTTTAGTTCATTTTTTTTTTAGATGGAAGATCAAATAATGCAGCCCTCCAGAGATTGGTAAATTGTAATTCCCAGCATTCTTCACTCTTAGCTATGCTGGCTAGAGCTGCTGTGTGTTGCAGACCAAGAACATCTGGAGGGCCACCTGTTTCCCAGTCCTTTTTAATTCTTTCTTTCTACCTTCCTTTCTATTTCTTCATCAGCCATGGGTGTGACCTGCGTCCAAACTGCCTTTAACATCATTGTTTGAGTTGCTGTCTCTTTCTTACTGGTTGCCATAATGGTGGTAAGGTTTACAGGAGCAAAGCCAGGGACCAGTATATGGAGAAGAGTTTGGTCAATTTTATGGTAATTCTTGTTCAAATGGGCAACTGCATGATCTGGCTGGAAAACTTTGCACCCTTCCCATATGCCACCATGCATTCCAACCTGGATAGATCACTCCACCATGTAACATGATGACGTTTTATAGTATCCTTGGGCTACTTGGCCTTTTTGCCACTTTTTGTTTCTCTGTGCCTTCTCTAGCAAGGAAGCTTCCTGAAATGTTCAATGAAGGTATGCTTTTCACCTTCCGCAAGTTAATATCTTGCAGTGTTCGGGTGACCTTTGTGACAGTTTACATGAGCACCAAGGAGAACTGTAAGGTAGCTGTGCAGATCATCTCCACCTTTTCCTCCAGCTTGGGGTTACTGGATTGCATCTTTATTGTTGTTGGTACCATATTATAGTCAGGCTTAAGTTGAACATTAAAGGACATTTAGTGGTCAAAATTTAAGATGGTACCTGATCCTTCATATTGTCTTATTTTAACACTGCATGGTCCAATGTGGCTACATTGTACCCGATATCTTCCCTGAAAAGGGAACCATCTAACCTGATGTTTAGAAACATATCTCTTTACAAAAGTTATGCAAAAAATTAATGGTGATGGGGAAGAGACTGAATATATTCTACCATTAGTCTAGGGTTGCCATATTCCACCACCTCAAATCTGGGCACTTAATTTGCATATTATGGAAACTGATGTTATGTCAATTACTAATTTGCATTAATTTGTGAAAATTCAATACATTAACCTTCCCCCCCCACCACTCTCTTTCAGCCTTTGTATCATTATTATACAAAACAATGATATTTAAAGTGCTGGACTTGGAAAAAGAGATCCAAGTTCAAACCCATATTCACTTATGGAATTTATCAGGTGACCTTAGACATCACTACATCTCATCAAATCTACCTTTCAGAGTTGTCTTGGGAATTAATAGCAAGGCAGGAGCCAGATAAAGGGGCAACATATATTCCTGGTATGGTAATCATCATCATCATCATCACCATCCTCCCATTCTGGAAAAGGATATCTCTATTCCAGAAAATGGTCTGGAACACCAGCTGCCCACTAGGGAATCTGATGGCCACAACCACCAGATTCCCTAGCTGCAGAAGACTACAATCTTTTCCTTACCCCACACTTACTCCTTTTAAAAACGAAGGAGTCTTCCAAACTGGTCCCAAACTTACTCTGATTCCCCAATTCCTTCTCTTCTCTGTTAATTCATTTCATATCCTCCAAGGCTGCTCATCTCCTGCTACTCCTCCTCTGCTGTTCTTTCTCAGTATTTTTTTCTCCAAAACTTGTTACAAAAACTTGATAATTCTCTGGACTCTGACACCATTTCTGCACCTTACCTGATCCTGTTGTCTTACTGTCATGATGCCTGCAACACCTTTGCCAGGAAGGGAGCAGGACAGGAATGCTCCCCCTCTGCACCTAACCGGCTCCTTGAGGAAGCGCGAGCAACATGTGCCTGCCTTTCACAGTACAGAAGGCTCTTTTCCATGCTGTACTGGGGAAAAAAGCACCTCCATTGCATTTCCTGCCCTTCCACATGGCCAGGAAGGACGGGAGCATCGCATGGTTGCAGACACTTATTGGATTTTTTTCCCCGTTAAGCGAATATCCTGCCATCTCAATGGGTGGGGACACAATGACAGTGGGACTTGACAATTTCATGCAAAAGCATGGCCTGTGGGCCACTGCCATTGCATCCCTAACTGGGGTCTGTGACACCACATGGAAATGGCCTGAGTCTACACTTCATGTCTTTCTTGACCTGCATGCCTACTCTGATTCTGAAAAACAGCCTCAGAACTCCAGTATGCAATACAGCTTTATTTATTAATTTCTAGTCTCTAATCCATCCATTCCTGTGCTGTCTTGTCCCTCTTTTTCATAAAGTCGTGCAAAATGAAACAATCATGGCTGACAGCAGACCTATGACTCTGCAGTTGTTATTCAGAAAGTTTCACAGTTCTGAGTAAAATGGCATGAGTTTCTAGAAAATATACCGTTTTTAGAACATTGCAATGCACTTTCTTTCTTTTCTTTAAAAAAAAACCTAAAACGTGTTAACACTATGGGAAGAAGCACTGATGCTTTTTCCTGGATATCAATGAGGAGCTGGGAAAACTGATAATTTCCATCTCTGGAGAGAACAGAAATGTGCTTCCTTATGATTCTAGGGGAAAATGAGGGGGGTGAGATGTGTAGATATGAAAATGCTACAGGATGATGAATCATAAATTTGGGCGGCAGCACCCCAGTATCAAACCCATTATTTCAGTCTTCCGAGGAGAGAACACTTCTGACCACAGCTAAAAATCAACATAAAATATTTCTTAATGGGCACTTGTGTGGTTGTAGCTCTGAATTAAAGTCTGCAATTACAAATGTTAACGGAGTGAGAAACAGGAAATAATGGGGGGGGGAAAATGGTTCAGTAAAGGTGTTTTCATAGAGCATTATAGAATTCTACTCAAGATGTGA